>UZAF01017201.1:0-28433 GCA_900617895.1 Haemonchus placei | reverse complement strand
CATTTCAAATGGCCACTTCGACTTGGGATCCTTCCCTTGTTAGCTCGTACATAATTTCATAAATCGTGGATTTCTTGTTACTCGTTGATTGCTACCTGTAATTGCAACAACAGTTTATTCACTGAGCTCGTTGAAACTTTTGTTTGTTGTGAAACATACTCTATGTTGATGTGGTTCTCTTCTAAAGCGCTATAAAATCACGTTTCGAACTAATTGAGGGTGAACATTTAGTTTTGTTACTGGTCACTGCTTGAAGAGTCGAGGTGCTGCAAACCCTCGCATTGACGGCACCTCACTACATGCCTATCTCATCATTGTTATGGTTAAAGTGATATCTCCGCGACAGTCAAGTCGCATTCACTGCTTATTTTACCACTATTTTCTTCTATTTTCGCTCCTGTTGTTATTGTCTTGAGAACATATTCCGGAAATAGGTAGCCGCACATATTTGGAAGCAATCCGTTTTCAAGAAGTACAATATAGTACATATCATGAGCGGACAGAACTCCCTCAGAGACCTGATCACTCCATTCGTTTTCATTCGTATCTAAGAGAGAATTCTTGAAAAATGGTCCATTGAAGGTTCAATTGGCCCGAATTGAATACTTTCGCTCACGTCCCGGACGTCAACGTCGACCCGTATGGACGGAGTCTAGTCCAGTCACCCACCATCGGTGTTCCCATCTTGCCTTCTATATTCCCACCAAATTTTAGCGCTCTAGATCCAACTTGACAGTTTTTGAGGAAGCCCCGCCCCTGCGGGCGGAGCCCGGTCCTGCCAACTACCATAAGCGGTTCCATCCTGTCGCCTGTACTCCTACTAAATTCGAACTCTATAGGTTTACGGGAACCGGTGTTATGAACTTCCGGTCAAACATACACACACATACACTTACACATACACATACACATTCAGACACACCTAGCGTGTTATATGTATATAGTAGGAATGCATAATTGTAGGTTTAGAGGTACATGTGATGTCAGAGGTCTTTAATTGCTTCGGAACTTCGAGTTAGAAATTTCCATGAAACGGTATCTGTGAAAAATGTGTGATGTAGCAGTTAATTAGTATTGGACTTCTTCTGAAGCTCTTTCCACTGATACCTCTCATATGCAACTTGTACAATAGAACTTTCGATGCCTGACTTCTTCTTGTACATCATTCTGAATGTTGTTCCTGACTTCAAATGAAATTGATTTTGCTTCGCATTTGATGTAATTGTATTTTAAGGTCTTCAAGCAAAAGCAAATGGACTTGATGGCACATTTTGAACGCGCTCAACAGGCGCTAAATGTGCAACATCTCCAGCAGTACTACCAAGCCTTGCAACAACAAGCACAGCAGCAAGCTCAACAACAAGCCCAGCAGCAAGCCGCCGCAGCCGCTGCCACTAATGCCCCGGCAGCTCCCGAAAGGATGGATGAGGGATTGTGTGATGCAGCTAGTAGGTTTTTATCCTTCTTCAAATCAAAATGTATGCTAGTATCTTGAAAAGTTCTATTTCAGTAGCACCGCTTGTATTGACTTCATCTGTGGGTAGCCTACTAGGTTCAAGCCAGTCACCTACAACATCTCGTGATGCTCCGGCTCCACAGCGCATTCGAAGGTAACTGGATAACTTCATATAGTATGAGTTAGCCCATGTTACTTCATGTGTTTTCCCATTTTCTCGTTTGAATGTTTTGATAATCATTGTTTTCGTTTCTTCAGCGAACATCGTAATGCTTCTACTAACTCAACATCGACGACCATTTCTCAGCATACTAAAGACCGTTTAAAGAATATGATTGCACAGCGAAATCGTGAGGGAAGTCAGACGAACCTTGCCGGCACGCCTCCGCAACAGCATGCTCCGATGAGTCCACAGGTATCTTTGACATGACTTAACTTTCCATGTTTTCAAGGCACATATTCAATTACATTAAACATTTAATTACTTATGAGTTTATTTATTTATTGCTTTTAACTATTATTTACTTTAGTTACTTCACTTCAAACTAACTTATTATTATTTTTATTTAGTTATTTTGCTATTGTTTCCATTAAATACATATCTTATGTCCATGTAAAATAATTGACGCAAAGGTAACTCGTCTTCTCACATTTATTATGTCAGTAGGTACCTCATTCCCCAATATAAGGGGTCCTCGTTTGCACCTTTTTTCTACAGTGTTTTTAAGGAACTTTCGTACATATTCAAGAACTCTTTTTTGATAGCGGAATAATGTGGAAAACTGAATAAATGTTGACAAGCGAATCTTTTCAAGCAGTGCAAGCCTTATTCCATTATATGGCCCTTCTTTGCAGGTTAATGTATCGTCGCCGCATTTTGAACCATATCGTGTGCCAGCGTCGCTTCATAGCGTCCAAGCAGTCAGCTGCCAGCCATCTGGAGAATATCAGTTGCGAAAAGTAAACAGTGAACCTAATCTGAAGATGCGAATCCGAGCAAAGCTCCTCAGCAAAGGTTCAAGCCCTGTGCAAAACCAGAGCAGCTTCAGTTTCACACATCCCCAACTGAAACGGTAAGAGCATGTGAGAAGTTTCCTTTTACTTGTGAATGGCAATGAATAGTTAGCGAAAATCTTGTATTGTTTAGCTCATTCCATGATTGTATTTTTCCAGGAGTGACAGCGAAACATCAAGTAATGGTGGTACAACGGGTGGTGCGAATTTGGCAATGGACGCTTTGTTGTCGAACGCTGCTGCAACGGCGTTTCCTCCTCATCTTATCATGCCCTCCCCAAGCTTGCCAAATCTTGCCGCTCCAACTCTTGCGCAACCTCCTCAATTACCTATTGGTAATCATTCGAGTTTTTGTTATACCACATATCAGTAACACTTTTCATTTCCATGTTTTTCACAGATATGGCTTCGTTGATGGCAGCCGCTCAGTTGACGCCATTCCTTAGTCTGCCAAGTCTTCTCAAGACCCAGCTTGGCCTTGGTGGTGGTCTTCTAGAGGATGACATAACCGATCGGAGCAAACTCGCTCCTGGTGTAGCAGCCCTTGGTGCGTTATCACAGCAGGTACCCGTTGGCGGATATCCCTCACTGCTCAAGCAACAACTGAGAGAACTTGTACTGCGAAGGAAGAGTCTTGTTCGGTCAGCATTTTGACATACATAGCTTGACTGTTCAGGACTTATAGAGCTGTTGTGTAATATTTCAGCGAAGAACCTGAGGATGATGATTCACTTGTTACGCAACCAGTGCTTGGACAAATGCCGACTACTCTTGGATTGGGTGAACTATCAAGTGGTAAAGCAACCGGACTTGCCTATGACTCCAGCATGGCTCGACATGAATGCGTTTGCGGTGAAAGCAGTTCACATGTGGAACATGGTGGACGTGTGCAGAGCATTTGGGCACGGTTGCTGGAACGTGGACTCGTACAAAGGTGGGTTCGGTTCTTCATGACCCATCAACCATGTGTGTTCAAGTATACTTCTACTTTTTCGAACCACTTCTACTTTTACTTTTTCGTATTGAATTCGTATGTGGCCTATACCAATGTCTGGCGGTGACCAGCCGATGTAGTCAGTATCCTCCCGTACAAGTCTGATACTGATTAACCGACCTCGGTGTTTCGGAAGACTCGGTTGACCGAGGTGGATATCGGTCCGGAATTGTTATTCACCCTCCAATTTTCAAATAGGTTGATAGCAACTTTTCTTCGACACTTATCATGCCGCCTGGTACTGTGTAACCATCAATCAATTGGTTTGAGTTCCTATTAAATAGCCGTTTCTAGTTTGATTAAGTGAGTCGGCGACATATTTCTGCTCTTAGTATATGGTTCGAATAGGTACTATTTAATATCCACTGTCAACTTTGGAGTCCATTAATGCTCGATAAATCGTCCTTTCTGATACCTAGTATTATCGTAACTTCACCGCAGTCGCCTTCCATTATTCCACCATAAACTCACACAAAATGTTTAGTATATCACTTTAGGTTGCATTACTATAATAGTGGAACAACAATAAAGGTGTTGACGTCCGCTGTAGGTCACAAGTCTGCAGCACTACCTATTTTTTGTTTATGTAGTGCGTACTAGTTTTAAGTAAGCCATAGGGCCTATTTTCAAACGTCGATTACGGTTGAGCCTTCAATTAATAAGAGAACAAAATACTGGACTATTATATATCCGTTCAATGACCGTTACTTGTGTAAAGCTGTAAGAATGGCGCATCCCAGGAAAATGAGTAGATGTCGGATAGCTTACCTTCTCATTTACAAAAGTGCTGCCATAAGTCCGGCTAACAAGATCATGGTTTCAGATGCGAGCGGACTGCAGCAAAGAAAGCTTCTCTCGAACAACTACGAATGGTACACTCGCCAACGTATGTGACATTTTTTGCAGTGTCACCGACGGCTTGCCTTAAAATGGAAGCTTCTCAGCTACCACTCAAAAGCTTTGTCCAGGTATACTTAGGAATATGAATATTCATTCACGATTAAGTTTTTGTGAATCATTATAAAATTCTGCAGCCTAATAATATTTTTCCTGACCAGTTCAGTCTTTTTGGAGATGGGAAAGGATAAACGATAGAGTTTTGGGCGTTAATCAACTGTGGGATGCGCCCCGCAATCAACTTCCTTTCAGTATCATAGTTGGTCATTGTATGCCTATAAGGTCTGTTGAATAACTTGCGGTGGCCAGCCGCTGTACAAGTCAGTGTTTTTTCTTCCCGAAGAAGGTGAATTTTGAAGTGAATCAGAAATGTTATGGAAGTATCCAATAAAACAGTGTCTCTAATTGGATGACTCTGGTTCATTACGCTCGGGTTTTATGTGCTTTCGGATCGTTGCATTTTCCTTCTTTTGATCTGATGGAAACGATTTTAGTTGCCATGTGGTGGAATCGGGATTGATTCAGACACCTACTTTAACGATGCCACCACTCAAACGGCTGCTCGTGTCGCTGCTGGCTCACTTATTGAACTGGCGTCTCAGGTTGGTGAGATTATTACTTTTATTTGGGGATAGGTCCACTTTAAGCTGTCATGTTCTGCTATTTATGCATTAGGAATTAGTTTTGAATACCTGTTAGTCTTAATTATGCCTAATTGATGTCTCAGGTGGCAGAAAACCGATTGCGCAATGGCTTTGCATGTATTCGACCACCAGGTCATCACTCTGAACGGGATCAGGTATGTATGTACTTCCTCTTCGAGATGAATTTCGAGCCTTTTTTTCGGTTGATTCTTGTTCATCTTGTATCGGACTATTTTTGTAGGCGATGGGATTCTGCTTCTTCAATAATGTGGCTATCACTGCCCGTTATCTTCAACAGAAATATCCTCGACAATGCTCTCGGATTGCCATCATTGATTGGGTAGGCATTTTTTGGATTCTTTCATATTCTATCTTGGTGGGATTGGAAGTCGCGGAGCTGTTGGACGCTTCAGATGTTGCGTAAGCTAGATCGGGCTTTATCAGAGACAGTTGCGATTTCCTATCTTCTAGTCAGGTTGGTTGGTACTAGGCTTGCCTAAGGTGACGAATGCCTCGGCTGGAGGGTCTAAATACAATCCAACTTCGACTGTAATGAATCTTGGCATGGCTTTGAATTAATATTGTGAGACTTTTTTTTTTATAAAACTTGCTACTGAGGTGATAAACAACCTTATCGACGTACGTTACGGCTTTATCGCCTTCTTCAGAGCCTTGGAATTTGAAGATTATCGCTGTCCGTCCTTCGCTCATCATTCAAAACTTCGAAAAACGGTTTCCTAGACCTAGTGTTCCTAAATGGGCATGGAACCATAAACACATTCCGAAAATACGTCTAGCAGTATAGGTCTCATTTCAAACGGCCACTTCGATTTGGGATGACCATGATGGCTCAAGGCCAAGTAATTGATCAAAACTTTTGTCAGTTATTCTATTTACGGTTATGACTTCAGGACGTTCACCATGGTAACGGGACCCAATTATGTTTTGAAGAGGATCCAAGTGTCTTGTATCTATCTCTTCACCGTCACGACAACGGCAATTTCTTCCCTGGCACAGGAGCCGTTACGGAAGTCGGTCGAGGAGCTGGCAAGGTGCGTGACAATTTCCGATGCTTTTTTATCCTCAGCAATGAACTAGTAATTTGTATCCTCTGTAGGTATATGCTAGAAACCAGTTTCTCAACCTTATGCACATGTTTTCTAGGGTTACTCAGTGAATGTACCGTTTTCTGGAGGCGTTATGAGAGATGCTGACTATCTAGCAGCATGGCGAGTAGTAGTGCATCCAATTCTGGAACAATTCCAGCCTAATTTCATTCTGGTCTCAGCCGGGTTCGATGCGTGTTGCGGGCATCCGAACGCTCTTGGCGGGTGAGTACTAAGTTTGCAACTTAGACTCTGATCGCTGATTGTTAAATAATCACAAACACAGCCTTACTTATACATTTCAGGTATAAAATTTCTGCAGAAATGTTTGGTTTTATGACACGTCAGTTAATGGGATTCGCCGGCGGGCGAGTTGTATTGGCCCTCGAAGGAGGATACGATCTCGCAAGCATTTCCGATGCTGCAGAACAGTGCGTTAAGGTTAGTCAACTGGAGTGAAGTGGTTCTACAATCATTTTTTTTTGATTTCCTTAGAGATTAGACTAGATTGGATGTTCTTCTCCTGAGTCCTAGTGCTTGTACTTCGGAGCCTTTCTTCAATGGCCATAGCAAATTAGTTAGAGTCTGGAAATTTGATGTCAAAACGAAAAAGGTGTTGAGCAGACTGGGGAAGAAATGAAAAGTGATGTCGTAGAATATGGTGAAAAAGTGAAAAGGAAAAAAAAGAAATCAAGAAACCTGCTAATCTATGTTTGTACGAAATCGTAAAAAAGCTGGAGGGGGTAATGCATAATAGGAAATGAAGTAGAGGTCACAGTCTCATTTTACATTCCTACGCTTGAGTTTGGTTCCGTACTTAATGAAGGATTCGACTGTCTCTTTGAAGTTTTTAATGATTCTTTGGTGAAAGGATAAAGCCATGTATTCCGCCAACCAGCGGATGTTCAAGTCAGTCCCTTAATCCTCCCGGGCGAGTCTGGTACCAATCAATCGACCCCGGAGGGATGGAAAGCTTGGTTGGCCCATGCGGATATCGAACCCGTGACAATGCGTGTGAGCTGGGGCGCCCTTGCCGCTACACGACTTCCCGATTTAGTGGTGAAGGGGTTTATCAGTGACTGTCTTTCCAGGTACTTTGTGGAGATGACGATAAAGCGGGTTTGTTGAATAGTGAGGCGCTCGAGGGTATACCGTGTCTCAGTGCTCAAGAAACTATACAGAAGGTATGTTAGATTTTCAATGCATTTTTAGTTTCCATCTTTAGTTTTAAGATTCCTTTAATATACGTATACGATCACAACCAATTTTTCCCCTTCTAGGTTATTGCAATTCATAAAGGATACTGGCCGAATCTGACAGCCGAACAGGGTTTAACAACTAGTGAACTTCATTGGCAAACAGTTGGCAGACAGTTCCAGAATCTGACGATGGGAACCGTTTAGTTTCATCAGCGCTTGTCATTCACATTTGATTCAGTGAATTTCGAGAAGCTTTCTCTACTTGTTTGATCCTACCAGTGATTCAAGGAGTTCTACTTCCAAAGATTTCGATCCACTCTTGTGATAAATGCTAATTACTTATACTGAAACTTGCTGTAAAAGGACACTCCAGTCTTGGTATTATCTGGGAGATTCCACGAGTTTTGAACGTTGTTCTGGATATGGGGGTTACTGACTCAATATGCAGATCATTCTACCTCTTCCTACTTTCTGAAAGTAATTTGGTTTGCGAATGTGCATGTGTTACTCTTAAGTGGATAGAGGTTACTTTCATTTCTTGAAGTTACCTATGACATACACGATAGCTCTTGAATTTCGGGAGTTATGTCATTTGGAGATAAGCAGCGGGGTCACTACAAAAGGGTCGTCATTGACGAGCAGGGTGCGCGATTTATAGGAACACTCTAATCGCTAATTTCTATCTGATGAAAGTTCATTCGATTGTTTCCACCCAAAGCGGAAGTTATGACATCAGGCTTATTGGTATCCATTCATTTATCTCAGTCTAGTCTCGTGTTCCATTTTGAATCGCAAGAATCGGTTGTTATGCAGGTATTATTGAATTTTTTAGTTTCGATGATTTTATATTTCCATCATCGTCATGGTCATCCCCATCATCTTTTTTTGTGCACTATTCCCATTCATTCATTTAAATTCTTCGAGGAAAAGTGAAAAATGCGTGGGAGGGAATGTTGAGTGGTGTAAAACCGGAATTAAATAACGGATCACCCGAGTTTCGAGAGATTTACGGATTCCCTGGGGGTGTAAAGTAAAACTGTGAATATCGAAATTCTGGAATACAGTTGGCGTACATCTCACTCCTATGCACAGACTATTATCGTTGTTGTCTCTCTTCTCAATTCAGCGTATTTGTTCGATTACAATTGTTGTTTTTTGTATTATACAGATATTTGAAGTGTTATTGGTATACTGTAGTAGTTCTACAACTATAGGTGATCATTTGTCATTTGTGTTATAGTGTTTTTCATTGCAACTTTTATCCGTTTAATCGAACTACTACTACTATTATTACATTACTACTACTACTACTACTACTACTTTTATAACATTACAACTACTCTAGAACCTAAGAGGCATATGATGTTTATCTCGTGTAGGAAACATTTTGCTTTCGCGTCGTCAATACATTGATAACTATCGAATTGTGATTGGAATGTGATCAATGCATCAAGTCATTTCTCTCGGCTCGTTTCATCCATACATATATGTCGTGAAATTCTATTTGTTTATTATTATATTTTTTGCAAATTGTTCTATTGTATATAGTTATGGAGTGTAGCACGCCGTATTGTTTTTTTGCATGCAAAGTTTCGATTAAACGATTCAGTGTGACGTGAAAATATCCGTTGACGGGAGCAAGATACTCCATTCAACTAAATACGTTACTATTATATTTCACTGTAGCGGTTGTAGAATGAAGATTCTATGGGATATGGGATCAGAACTGATCATGTCATAAGGATCGGTTTGAATTGTGATTAGCTTAAGCTAGTTATAATAATCATTTCTTGAAAAAATTTTAAAAAATTTAAAATTGCCTGGTAGATCCACGTTTTATGGATCATCCATGATTGGTTGTGATATGTCACGCTCTTGCTTGGATGGAGTCTATACAGATTGGGGGTAGGTGTAGGAAACGATGGTAATTTATTTAAGAAATACTTATAGTTTGTGGAATCACTAGAGATTCAATAGTATTATTACTGCATTGTTCTGGGGTGTGGTGCAGTAGGAACGAAATTGTCGCGTCGCTGCGAGGGACGCCGCGCGCGAAGGAATGTAGCAGAATGAAGCAGCAGGTGAGACATACAGGAACAAAGGAACTAACACTAGAATCATGACTAAAATAAGGACCGCATATCGATGGAGCTGTATGAAGAACGCTAGCGCTGCAATAACGGCGAACGAGCGGTCCACGATAGCCGCGTGCGGCGAATCGACTACTGCTCGTCTCCCCATTGTTTTGCATACTTATGTGTCCAGTTGTGCTCAGGTGACAAGCTCATCATAGTTCGGACAAGAGAGTGTTTCTGAAAAATGTCTGGGAAAAGTAGTTTGCCCGTTATTGAAAGTTGGTGCTGATATCGAGAATCCTATCTTTAATCAACAAATTTTTCTTCTCGGACTTTCTTCTCGGAAAGATCGTGTTATCCGGGCTTTGAATAAGTTTTAAAGTGGGCTTATAATAGTGAATTGTTGTGTAAACGTTCGAATTGATATGACCTACACAGTCGCCTGCTTCTCAATCACTATCACAAGTTGTAAAAAGTACATGGGTTGGATAAGATATTACAAATTTCCTTGAGAGCTGTACAGGAAATTAGTTTGGCTTAGATTTAGTACTAAGGCATGCAGTGGAACGGAGAAGGTCTCCCATACAGTAGAGAAGAGAGATTTCTTGTTTTCTGGTCAGTTTGCGACATATTCCCAATCGTTAAGCTATCTAATTGTAAGTAAACATTTAACCATTCTCTTACAGTCGTGAAAACTTGTATAAAACTCGAACTTTATTTTGTAGGCCTTCGAAAAAAGGAAGAGTGCTTCACGCGATGTACGTACTGTCCGAATATTTGATTTTGTTTTTGAAGATCAATGCAATACAGGTAATCGAAGTCTATCAAAGGCACAGTTCACGTTAGGAAGGTTCCTGAGATTTCTGCTCAGGAAGAACCTTTTACGCCTAAGGATAACATGAGGGCACGGTTAACGACAATTTGGATTATCTAGTTCAGGAGGAGTAATGGAAGGGATGGTTTAAAATAGTGCAAAAGCGGTGAAGAGAATGAGAAAATCGAAACGAGCGCTTCATGGCGTACACCTAGTTGCAATACGCTGTCTGCGTGCAAGATGTGGGTCCCGGAATGTTGTTACTACTATTAGGTTGTCGGGAAAGTATTTGCGCCTTTTGCAATTTTTTTTTTGAATTTTTTTCCTTCACAATAACTAACAATTAACAAATATATGCACTATCATTATCGGCAAGGTATTGCCATTCATCAGGCAACTTGTGGTTCCTGCTTGCGTAGAATTCCTGAGGTTTCGAGGAGGAAAACTTCGTCAATGTACGTCTCGAGTTAGTTCACATAATCAAACTTCTTATTTTTCGGATGGTTCGACAGCGACGGGAGCAGATGATAATCCGTTGGAGCCAGGTCTGTTGAATACGGTGGGTGGGCCAGAACATGCCATCCCAAGCTTTGAAGCTTTTTCTGAGCCTCCTTCGAAAAGTGTGGGCGAGCACTGTTGTGGAGAAAATAGACTTTCCTCAGTTTCTCACCTAGAGCTGCAGCAATCCGGTCCACAGAGCACAATGGGCTTCAGTGCTGACAGCGGAGTTTGGTGGTAGAAGGTCCCACTGAACGATCCTGTTGAATGGCTTCAAACGCTTGGCATTGCCTCCGAGGTAGGAATTCTGGATTGGAGGTCGGGATTCCATGCTCTACGTATCTAAGCCACTGGCGCTTCCTCGTGTGGTTTAAGTAGGGAACACACTTCTCGTCGCCAGTGATTAAGTCTTCCAGCCATGCGAAGGTGCGTCGGAAAGTCATCAAGTTCAGGCATGAATCCCTCTTCATTTGGAGGTGGTGGTCAAACAGACCACAACTTGTCCATATCTCCGAATCTCCATGTCTTTCCGAGGCGATGCAAATGGACAGCTGCTGTGTCGTGATGGGGTACTAAACCTGGAATACTCTTCAACCAGCTTCAGGAGATAGTCATCATTGAGCTTAGCTAGTCTCCTAGATCGTGGTTCTTCGGTCCAGTCAAGGTGGCCATTTCTGAACTTCTTGTACCAACTACTTGATGTGCTATTAGAGACAATGAATGGTCCTATCGCATCGCATCTTCCCCCTGTCGCTCAATTTGGATGAACGTTTTTTTCTGAACTTATGAAGAAAAGATAGTCTGACTAGCTTTGAGTCGAGAGCGATTCTTGCAGCCATAACCGTTGCGAAATGCCACGGCAGATACGGTGTGGAGAGCGCATTGACCTGCACTTACACATATTCCACAGTGAAGGCTCTAGAGCAATCCCCAAAGATTCCACAACATGGAAACCAAAATGCGCAAATACTTTTCCGACAACCTAGTACAACTTCCAGAACGCTTTACTTCCTGTCCGCCTAGGAAGTGCTCGTCGGCTGAGCCAATCTGAGGCCCTTTTTACTTCCTATCTTGACTGTTTCAGCCCGTCTGCTTTGCTTTCCTGAGTCTACGGGATCGTCCTCGGGAAAAACCTCAGAAACCGTTTTGAAGGCGAACTGCGCTTTTAGGTACGCTACGGGGTCGGAAAACATCTTAGATATGGTGTAACAAGGGCCCGACTTGGCTGACGGACACACCTAACGCAGACGATTTGTTAAGCGTCGTAAAAGCTGTAGATGTTGCACCACTCGCACTGGGACCCGCACCTTGCACGCGAGCGGCGTGGTGCAGCTAGCTGTAGCAATGGCGTGCGCGTTCGAACACTTCCTCTGAATTTCCCTTCCATGCAGCCTTTTCCTAACAAAATCTGAAAGGACTGAAGATGTGCTATGAAAGTTCGCTACATCTGGAATTGGTTTTTACCCATATCAGTCCGCTCTGGTAAATTAGGGGTATTGTCATCTACGAAGCCATGCAGAATACTGCGTTTTCAGCCTGGTTCCACTGCAGTAACCGTACCCTTACCACCTACAGGAGCGGCCGAAAGTCTTCGGTGAAACGCTTCCCCGATTGTAGCTATCTTCCTACTTCATAAAATCATATGGAATTTCATTATGTTAATCAAAGGCACGTCGTGTACGGATAGCATCGACCTATTAAAAACCGCATTACTTTGCAATAGCAACATGTAAAACATTAGAAACATCGATGTTTGGTGGGAAGCCTCGTTTTTTGATGACAACATCGGTATGGGAAGGCATCGAGTCGATTAGTTTTTGAATAGTAGACAGTGGCATGACCCCTCCTTCGTTTCACAGAGTTTGCTCGAATAACGCCTTTAAACCTCTCCCCATGCTCTGTAGGTTTCAAATCCAATGACTGGCTTGACTTCTCCAGAAGTATGGTTCGCTGGTCGCTGAAGGCCGAATTCACAATCATTGAGGTGTGTTTCGAATCGTTATTCTCTATGCTGCTATCATATGATGTTGTGCCCACGGCAAGACGATGTCGACCTTCATTTTCTTGTACTACTTCCCTGTCATCATGCCGCTCTCAAAATTGTGCCCATTCCGTTCGAGGAGAAGGCACCGTATACCATCACATTTCCGCCACCATGCTTGGTTGTGAGTGGGGTGTCTTTGCATTAAATCTTCCCTTGAATGGACGTCGTCTGCAGCGTATACCATCGCTTTCAAACGAGTTGAACTTATTCCGATCTGTAAAAGGAACTCTACTACAGTCAATCGACGTCCAGTTGAGATGACAGCGCGCAAACTCCGCTCTAGCTGTCCTACTTTTTGGACTGATAAACGGCTTTTTGGTCTGACGCCTCCCATGAATACCGGCACTATTCAGGAGTCTTCCTGCGCTCTGCCGACTAGAAATGGCGCCATCGCTAGCAATGAACTCAGCGGCAGTGTCAGCCGCAGTAAGGCGAAGGTCAGCCTTCGACCGAAGTTCGATCCGTCTGTCCTGGGCTGATAAGGTCATCGTAGTCCTCCCTTTTCTGAGCATTGCAAACAAGGTTTCTGACCTGCTAACATGGGATGATCGAAAAAAACGTCTGCTGTAGATCCTTCAAAATTCTTCAAATGACCGTGACTTTTATGTCCGATTGCATCATGTCTACTGCTGCAGGCCGAAACCTCTGAGTGACTAACGTCCTTCTATGCTTGTCTTGAGTGTACAAGTACTAACATCGAGCACAAGTGGGATGCAGACAATGCAATTATAGCTAATAAATTATTACGAACGATAATATCATGACAAATTATCAAAATTATAAGAGGGTAACAAATCGAAGCAGTGGTTTAACTTCCGTTACCTCCAACTTCCGTTTCGCACGTGCCCTAGACAGAAGTCGAACTTTGAAATACTCTCCCTCCATGCTCTTCAGTAGGATAAGGGAGAACAGAAACTTATGATAACTTCATATAATAAATAAACCTCGCGTTCAGGTAAATCGCTTCTGTAGTAGGACCTCTGCCACATGACCTCCCCCTTTCCAACCAAAAAGTATCAACTGGTTTGGTTCAAGGTGAGGTTTGAAATAACAAAATTTTTCCTTGAATCGAAAAAGTTACGATTGGAAAAGCGTTTCACCGAAGACTTCTGACCACTAATGTAGGTACCCTCTTCTGCATCTCCTACATAAACTGCACTCGTACCTGCTGATAATTGCTGATGCTCTGATTGGGAGTCTCATATACTGGTATAGAAGAAAGTAATTGGAATAAATGCAGCATCTTGTTCCTTAGTTATGTTATAGAGTCGGCGATTGCCTATCTTTCCTAGCACACCTGCCAAAGTATCTGGCAGCTCCATGTGTGCTCTGGTCGAGAACAGTCTTGAAGCAAACACTGCGAGGTTGTCACAATTGTAATCTTAGAGCTTTACACAATAGAAAATGTACTTGGTAGTGGGGAAGTTCCATTACATGGTGACACTGCAATAGAACGACTTCGTAGCTAGTTAACCACCCTGATTTGATAGCAACCAGTTTTTCGTGTTTGCTCCTCATCACTAGTACTAATTTGTGGAGGGGCAGTCCCACAGGCGTGCTGAAAATCTGACAAAGCGGAAAAGTGTTTTATACGGTATGCAGCACAGTTTGCGGAGTCACCTCAGCAAGTCCTTTCCTCAGTCGTTAGGCCATGGTTTCTCCCAGCTTTTTGCGCTCATAACAGGTTTGTCCCATACGCAACCCATACCTAACATGCCTATCCCCTAATTCAACATTCATTACTTATACCGCGTCTAATTAAGCCATTTGCTGTCTTTGATCAGGTTACTTTAATAATATCGCAGTGGAGAATGGAAAGCTCAACAACACTGAGTTCACAGGGTCGAAACCCTTAGCACAGGTAAGTTTTTAAGTAATCTCATTCATGCTTCTTTTTGTTAGTTGTCACTAAATAGCACCTACAATAACTGCCAAGTAGTTACAGACGACTCACCTCTTACTGTGACACGATAATGCTTTAGTAATAACTTTACGACCAGCTTTTAATTATTTCAATCTTCACTTCCGAGCATCATCTTGTGAACGGCTACTTTCGTGATATTGCCTGTGCAAGACCTATATTTATGTTGAAACAACGAAATATTTTGTTGCTACAGGTCGCTCATTACGGCTGATTCTGGAGCTGTGCTTTGATATCCTTCCACTGCTTTCCAGCGTTCACCCTGTCCCATATTGTGTCGGTGATAGTGTCGAACGTGTAGTTTACGTCAGAGGCACCGACGGATGCGAAGGAAAAGAGTCGAGAATCGACGAGTGATGCTCTGATATACCTCAGATCCGAGTGACATGTCTCAAATTTGGGTAATTAAACCATTATATGTAACCTATTTATTATTTGTACTATTAAACACTATTAAACCACCTATTTATTATTTACTTATTCAATGCATGGACACTTCGCACATGACAAAATTCAACCCGCTCAAAAAAATCATAAAATAATTGCCGAACTTTGGAAAGAGCCTACAAGACAAGAAAAGAGGCAACAAAAAAAAGGTGATGAACTGCGCTCTTAGTAAAGAGGAAGATGAAGAGAGTGAAGATTTGTGAATTTTGGTTCGCCGTCTGAACTTTTGAAGAACGTTTTCAAAGCTTACGACAAGTTCCAGATGTCAGGTGCTTCTATTTCATCGGTATCATCTCTTTTGGTTACTTCCTCGTGGTGGCCATCTGACTTATTAAAAAGGTGGTCGACACTTATCAGGTGAATCATCGACCTTGATAACGCCCTCTCACTGATTGAGTACGTACTTGTTCCGACTCGTTGTATGTCAGTCTAATGGATTTACTTCAACAAATGCTAAAATGGCCCCATTGCTGAGAGGCAAAGAAATGTTGCGGTCAGACTACTCACATGTTCGCGTGCGAACGCTGAATCTGGGTCACCTTCTCATTCAACGATTCCAATTCCGCGACCTTTTCTCTCTCCTGACAAACGGCTGCAGTGCATTTAACCCTTCGTTTCTTCACTGGTTTCTACGATTTATCACCTTTTTTTCGTTTTTCTTACGCTCGCTGTTGCTTCCATTGATTGATTACGAAAGTGCACAAATTGTACCTTTTTTTTTGGAGGAGATTTTTACGAATTTGTCGTTTAACACATGACTTAGGGGGTTCCATCAAAGTGCAACCGGAAGTTCTTGACAATGTTCGCTATCGTTTTGGAATTTTCAGTTTTATACGGCCCAGAATATGGAGTGAAAGGCTGATATTATAACCATCATCCAGTTGGGTTCATTTTTTGCCAAGTTCTCAGCTTATATCATTCGTCTTATATAAGCTTTTGTCACCTGTGTAGTGGTCATATGATGGCTCGAAAATCTGGGGTATGAGAATTTTGATGGAAAGGAACGAGACGGCCGACTGATATACATAAATTGGATGATCCGCCGTTTGCAGGCCGTATCGGGGTGAACCGAAACCGCTCGAGGAGGATGCCGTGGTGAAAGTACACCGAAGCACTGTATCACTGCGAAATATAAATTTACTCCCTTCGATAATCTTCCACATGAGTTATTCAATGTACTTATCCACTTTGGCTTACGCAAGAACGCGAAGTTAAGCACGGGCACTTACTATTTTGACAGCTCTTTGAAAAAAGACTGAGAGACTGTAACCCAGCTTTTTCCACTGTGCTGTAGCTCTTCTTTCCAACTATGATCGAAGTATCATTAAGCTATGTCTTTCACTTGAAAGGAAAGAAATTAGGCAAAAGCTGCTCGTCCTCTTTCGCTAGAAACAAC
Source organism: Haemonchus placei (assembly GCA_900617895.1). Taxonomy (NCBI): domain Eukaryota; kingdom Metazoa; phylum Nematoda; class Chromadorea; order Rhabditida; family Trichostrongylidae; genus Haemonchus; species Haemonchus placei. Next base: position 11,928 of record UZAF01017201.1, on the reverse strand, counting down.
AATAACGCTCCAAAAGAAAAAAAGTAAAAGTAAACCGTGACCTTCGTGGTTCTTGAAAGCAACATGATTTTGCTTATTTTGTCTAGACTTATTCTATCATATGTTAACTAGATTAAAGAAATACGAGAATCGAAAACTAGTCTGCTACATCTATATCCTACTTGTAACGTCGAACACCAGTTAATCCAGGCCGAGATCGTTTCATCGATTGTAGGTGCGAGCTTCTGAGTTTATTGGTTTCTCCCGCGCGCTCAGAAGAACACGACTTCTGGTACTGCTTTCAATATGTATTTGGTCAACGAAACCGATATGAGCATTTTAGCGCAGGAATTATGCTGGAGGAGAAGGGGCATTAAGGAATACCAGCGTGGTGGAGTAATTGAGGGGTGTTCTCTTCCAGCATTCCTGCCCTCAACACTTGACAACTAAAGTTGACACAACCAGTCCCCGGTATGCCTGTCAGCGTTATTGAGCCTACCGTTGACTCAAGTGGGATTATGTAATAAAGTAGGTCATGTTCGCCGCTAAATTCGAATGCAAAATCCTTCGAGTGGAACTATTTCAAGTAAACGAATAATGGCTTTCATTGCACTTTTGGATTTGTGCAAATAGTTTTAGAGCAACCCATGGATAAATGTTGACTGAGGCTGTTACCCTTGGAGGAAACTCAGAACTAAGTGAATAACTTGTTTCCTTTCCCCATAGTGGCCAGGTGTCAGTGGGCTACACTGTCGCATAATAAGAAAGAATAAGAATGGTAACGATATTACCTCCCGGTTCAGGGGACCCCAAGACCAGCAGGTCGGTGAGCGATAGGGAATGCGCTGGCAGGATTAGCAGCTGTGCAAACCGTTCGAAAATGGTGTCGAGAATCGCGACGGTATCCATGGGTCTACGTCGTTCTTTCATTTCAGTATTCGTGATAAAAAGGTTCTCAATTCAATTTTTGGTAATATACTCTTATTGCAGATGTCCCTTGATGAACGCTTCAACGCAGCAGTGGCGATAATTCAAAACCTCCCTAAAGAAGGTAAAATACAATCATTTCTTATGACAGTGTAACAGTGGACAAAGTACAGTACAAGGCTAATACAACGGAATTTTTGATTTTATAGGGCCAGTGAGCACGTCGAATAGTCAAAAACTTGAATTCTACTCACTTTTCAAGCAATCGACCATTGGGGATGTGAACACAGAACGACCTGGCATATTCAGCATAGTTGAGAGAAAGAAATGGTATGTTTTGTACTACATTTTCTTATCACCTTTAAAGGCGCAGTTCACGATAGAATGGATGCTGAAATTTTCCGCTAGAATGAATCTGTGGCCATCAATATCAGCATATGAGCCGTTGTTGGGCCGAAAAACGGCCTAGACAGGGCGCAATAAGGGCTCGAGAACCGGTTCGGCCGACGCAGACACTAAAAATGGCCGTTTTATGCCGGCCTCGTCTTAACTGCACCATTCACATGAAGAGACAAATAGAACTACTTAAATGAGAGACACCCAGACGGCCATTTCGTTCAATCCCCTTTCTTGCTACTTTTTTAGAGTATATTATATTTTTCTAAATCCAATAAATCTCGCGCATTCCTCTCCATTCTCGCACTAGTGTGCACCATGGCTTCCATTACTTCACTTAAAATAGATACCACAAAATTATCGTGAACTGTGCCTTTAATGATGTAATAGGGTTCTTCATACTCTCGTAGCCAATAAGTTCCCATAATAGGGATGCTTGGAAAGCTGTGGAAGGGCTTTCGAAGGAGGAGGCAAAAAAGCGCTATATCGAGGTGTTGCTAGCAATGTTCGACAATATTGAAAAGGTAATTTTCTGTTCAGAGCCCTTTAATAAACACCTCAATCTTTAGTCTTACCGTATGTCGAGGAGTCTGGGATTTGTGAGATTGCATAGGAGCCACAAATAGTCTCAAATTCCTAAAAGGGTTTTAGCGAAACGAATCGTTCAACTCTCAACTCTCATTCATATTGACACCTTCACTGCGTGTATATTCTGTACAAAGACTACTTACTGGTGATCCCGCTGAACAGTGCTCAGTGCTTGTATCCTCCTAGAGAAGTCTAATGCCTACTTACCGACTCCAGATGAATGAAAGGTTGTTCTCCTGGGCGGGTATCGATACGGGATTCGATCCACGGACTATGCTAGTGTGATAGTACGACACTTGTCACTACACCACCTCAGCCCCAGCCACAAATAAGTATCCTTCGATTAATTGCGGTGTCCGACACCATCCCCCCTAGCCCTTCTGTTTCAACTTTCTTTATCCCATATAGCAAAGTCAGATGTGTGCTACATAGTAAGAGTATGAACATCGCCTGAGATACAAGTTCTGCAATATTCGGTCAGTATTGTCATATTCGAACCAGATGTTCCCAGACAATCGCTTGAAGATTCCCTACATAGGTCCGCCAATATTCAAATCGCTGCTTTTGTTACCTAAAAGGGGTCTGTCCCCCAGTAACCAATCCACGGATTCCGGTAAGCCTGTTGGGTTTGAATGGACATTCAGACGGGATTTGCTCCACGGATCCCACATGTGGGCTCTGCGCTCCACTTCTGCATCATGGACAGATGAGTCTTCTCACAAAAGAAGTCTGTTTGCATTTGATTTCTCAAAACCGATCTGCTCTGAAGTTGACTCGGGTCCGATTGTGAGCAAATACAATCCTCACCCTAATTATTCGAAAAAAGACGAAAGGACGCGGATTCGCGTCTTTTTCGTCTTTTTTTTTTAATAAATAGATTAGTTTTCACTTTTTCTTCACATATAATGCTACACAGTTCAACTCAGCTCGACAAGCTCTATAGAATTGTGTACAGAAAATTGAAAAGTTGAAATTTGAAGACCTCGGTCTATCACAGTTTCTGGGGGCACGTCTTTATCAACAACGCTCGCTATAATTATAAACAGAACGCATTTCCTCCTATTGAAAGTATTCAGGGGATTGTAGAGCGGCCATCGTTCCAAAACCGAACAAGAAGTAGACCTTTGCGTTCCTCATGTTTTACTGATCATGTTGATGCCTATTTCCAAAAGGACAAGTTTGGTCATGCGCCAATCTCAAACGGGAGCGGCTTTTCAAAGTGAAAAAAATAGCTCTCAGTTAATCCCTAGTGTCAGTGAATGACATGCCTATACTTCACAAATAGATCGTTTCTATAGCTTGCAAATTGTATGCCTAATACCAAAAACAAAAGCGATTTCATAGTCAAAATCCCGGTTTGCGGCATATTTCGACGGAGATCGAACGTTTTCTTGATTTTTCAAGCAAGATTTTCGAGGTTCATGGAGAAGCTACGCCTCCAATCAAAAGTAATTATACTGATCCATTTGTGAACAATGACGTATGAGGAAAAGAATAGCTAGCTGTCTAGGTCTTCGGGTTTCATGAATAGCTTCCGATCTTGCCCCGAAGCACAAGAGAATGAGTCACATTTTTTCATATGAAGTAAACATCTGAAAACCTACACTGTTAAATCCCATTTTTAAAAAGCTACTCAGTGATATGAAGATTCTACCTCATTAATTTTCCTAATTTGGAGCCTTCACATTTTACAATCTACTTCTGTTTGCGCTACTCACTCTGAAAATTTTGATCCAATTTTCAGGAGATCGACATGGATTTATGGCTGAACGAGAAGTGCGACCCAAGTATAAAAAATAATTTGGCTATTCTCGGAAAATGAATTGTGTACAACATAACATATTATTATCAATACTATTAGTGTATTTTTCTTAGTGGTACATCAATTGAGTAAAGTCATGAAAATTTAATAAGTACAGTTTTCAGAGCGCTTTTTGTTCTATGATTTTTATTCACCGAGAAATACAATTCCAGAAACAACATTTAGCTATTTGTATACTCTTAATTATACATCTATATTTTTGTACATTGTCAACTATTTACTCCTGATAGTATTTAAGCGTTTTTATTAGTTAATTTGATTTCATTGGTAGTAAACATAAAGAAACGCTACTCTCAATGTCATCTTTGATAGCGCCTACTTCCATATCACTTTTAGAATACTGCTATCCTTTAGCAACCTGAGAAAGTCACATTTTAGCAGTCTTTCTTTACTTTCTTTCATTCTCATCAGTAAGTATCAAGCAAATTTGACTACTTGGTACCAGCAGGCCATACGCCACTGCTTCCAGATGAGCGCTGCCGCTCAAACGGAAAGCACAGTGAAGATGGGGAGGAATTGATTTGAATTACACTTGGAAGAGATTACTACAAATGAAAACGTATTCATTAAATTCATATAATAACATTAGCTTCAAGTTTCTTCAACGAAGAAAGAATGAATAAGGAATAATATTCCCTCAACCTTAAGGTGACGACTTGGATGGTTGAATCTTTGCCCATTCTTGAACTTTTGCTGAAAAAAAAAACATCAATTCTATTCCTGTCGATGGGGTATTTACAAATAAAAAGCAAAACTGACCAGATCCAAATATTAAGAAAATTATTCCAGCTACAATATTTGCTGCGCTACACACCATAAACGAAGTCACCCATTTATCGGAAAAACCCTAAAAATATAAATAGGGATTCATGTCACCAACCAATATTTATTTTATTGATTCAAGCCAAACATTGTTTACAGTTCGACTTCACTTTTTCGAGTACACTTTCCCGCATAATATTGATACCACTATTACTCGACACAATTAGTTCAGCCAAAAAAACCTCCCTCGCACGCTCCACACGCTCGTTTAAATTCAAAAATAAACTCAGGATGGCTCAAAATGGGTTATTATTCATATGAGGAACGTAAAGAATCGTTTTTTTAAAAGATCAGATGAGTGCCGTGCCTTAAATCCCATCATTAAATGTACTTTCACATTCAGAGACCCTCGGCTTCATGTTTTCGATTTCTGGAAATGATAAGCTCCTCAGCGAGGACGATGACCCTACCCATGGCCAGCATCGCGTTTCTTTAAATCTGCGCCATCGTTGGTCGAGTGAATCATCGCAGCGGTCTTTACACTTAAAAGACAGACCGATAGTCATCCGAAATGTCCATAAGTCAACTGCAAATCAGAACTCAAATGTCACACGTTCTATAGCCCTCTACTCACCCAAAGTGCATTTTCGTTAGACCCACGGTCATGTGATTTGATATCGAGCACTGTGCTTGATCAGAGTGTTTAAACGATCAACTGCAAGTACATCACGGAATTTTTCAAATACAGCCCGGCCTGCTGTACGGACGGACGATTTCGGTGAATAGGTGGAGTCCATCAAGGTAAGCTGGCCAAAATAGAAGGTATGAGGCTCTCCGAACTTAGAACACTACTCTTTACTCCACAAAAGTGTATGTCAGTGCTAAAGAGAACTGTCCCATAAAAACTGTCCCATACGGTCTAGTCTATTATAGATATGAGAAGCCAGGGCAACACAATGGTTACTAGTAGGAGAACTTCCAAACTGTTCAGGCTAGTGGCTGCAAAAAGTATTTGCAAATGCTGTTTCTGTTACGACAGACGCTCACGAATATCCGACTTTTATACTTCTGGCGTTGATCAATCCCACCTGAGAGATGCATCCCCGTACTCGACTTCCATTCAGAATCGTAGTGGTTTAATGATTCTTATGCGTACTTTACAATGACTCGTGGTGGTCATCCGATGTACAAATCAGCGCTTTTATCTACATATCGATATAGGATATCGATCCGGGATTGGAACCCATGACCATGCGTGTGAGATAGTGCGCCCAGTTACCACTACACCACGTCCGCCCTTTTCCAACGCCACTGAGAGCAGTTGTCACCAAGAGTTAGCTTTTTCTTTCTAGTTCGAGCTTATTAGAGTTACTGATTTCAATTCAATTTTTCCTCATGAAGTATTAGATTGATGCATAATTATTGCGGATTCTTCTCAGCAAATTCAATTCAAAGAAACGACAGAAATATTGAGCAAAGAGATGTTCAAGTAATTACTTTGAAACATATCCACCATCTACGTCAAGCACTGCTTCCCATTTGCTAGGCAGCGGACTCCGCAGGCGAAGAAGTTTCGTTGTTTCTTGTTGCCGTTTTAAGCCTTTCCGAGATTCACAACATTATCCAGCTTATGTTTTGGCTTCTTCGCCTTCTTCAGAGCCTGAAAGCCGAAAAACGAATTGAGATTGATCCCACGTAAGTCTAGACAACACTCAAAACAGTCCTCTAAACTAGTAGACCCTCTGGACTCGATCAATACAAGGGTGCCTTGGTCTCAGAGGCCACCACTCACGATCGAAACCTCTGCGTACCATAAGCAACCAAACTCCTTCCTGACCTCACCGTAATTTAACCCATTGACGACCATGCAGTCCACATGTGGACTGCACTTTTTCGGCCATGTGGGACCGTGCAGTCTATGTGGACTGCAGTTGTATTTTTTTGTTTTATCCATCTATATTTCCATTTTTTTAAAGTTTTTCTTCTCAAAACATTACAGGCCTGAATGAAACTACATACAGCGTGGTCCTAGAAAATCTTCTAATTTTACAATTGCAGTGGTATTTTTCCGAGTACATTACCTTGGTGAATTCTTCTTTCGTTGAAAAACTTCAAAAAATGAGATATTTCTAAAAGACGGTCGTCATTAGCCTATTCGCTGATATCGACCAGACGCAAAGCTCCCAACACAATGCAACTAAAAGTTCCCGAAACGATTTCTGGTAATGATTGAACTCATAATTGAATGACCACTAGAACGAACGCCGTTTCTATAATAAAGATCTATAATCACTCAATGTGAGCATACTTACCAATCCCATTTGAAGGGACATTCCGAAAAAACTTATAATTTCTCTTATAAACACTAAAAATGGTCATTCTGGACCATGAAGTAAACATGTGGGCTGAAGTCGCGGGTGGACGAATAGCGCGCTGGTCCCTCGCGGCGCTATTCGCGCAAAACGTCGTGGCCGTCAATGGGTTAAAATTTGCAGAGGTCACAAGGGGCACGAAGTCGTGGGTTATGGCCACACACTCTTCCTTTCTATTAGTTTGTGGATTCATAGCGGCTATGCAAAACACCTCAAGTGTTTTCGCGCAGAGATGTCCGCTTCTATTGCCAGAATGGCTACTGAAATTTCGAACTCGCTACCATCATGGCACTCAATCCGATGCATTCCTGAAGGTGTTTGTATGCGAGATTTTCTTAGGCCCTCCAGATGTTTCCTGATCCGTGTACTAAGGGGACGCCCTGTTTCACCTATATACTCATCATCGCAGGCCTGGCATCGAATTTGGTGAATGTCCCCAACTTTCATGCAGCCACCCTTTTGATTAAAAGGACGCTGCAATCTGGGGTGTCACACAGACTACCGTAAAAAAGATTTCGGATCAATTAACGGTTAAGGTTTCCTGGAGTCATTCCCACAACCCTGACTCTTTTTTGTAGATCACACCTGGTCACACAGGCTCGAATTGTCTGCTCATCTCTTCGGAGATGAATGGCGAATAAAGGAGTACCTTTTTGACAGATGCTTGTGGGCAAAGTTTGCGAGGTGTGGAATGTCTCCCACGTTGTCCTGATGGCAGCCACGATACCCATTAGGCCGCACGACTTTTCGAGCCATGTCCAATGATTCTGTCATAAGATCAGTGACAGAAGAAACCTTGCTGGCAACTCTGAACATATTTTTGATGACAGACTGTTTTGTTCTTATGGGGTGAGCCAGTGGTAGTGAATAAGGATGTTCTTGCAGCAAGGCTTGCGGTACCACATGGTCCGCACTGGTCCCATCAATAGTTGGACTTGGATATTGAGGAATGGTAACCAATTCTCTGTCTGTCTTTCTCGTGTGAATTTGAACTGATCTACCTGTTATTGAGAGTGTCAAAACACATGTCCATCTTGGGTGGAGCATATGATCAGGCAGTCGTCAATATAGCGAGTGTAGAGAGCTGGCCTGCGGTCTAGAATAGGTTCCTAAACTTTTGACATATAGGCTAATACCAATACTGCTGCTAGCCGTTGGCCCACAGCCAAACCCCTAATAATTCTATAGTAAACGCCCGATCACCTGCAAAACGAGCAATTTAAGCATTCTTTCAAGACAGACAACATCTGTGAGACTGAGAAACCGTACAATCTGAGAGTGCATTCGTGATCCCCCAGGCATTCGTATGTGGAGTCGAGGGCGGCCTCATTTTACACATTCGTGTACAAAGACGTAATATCGAGTGATTTCACTACAACGGTTCCCCGAAGAACGCATTTAACAGTTTTCCGAGTAGCATATTCGTGTTGGTAAGGTGGGCGAGTACGTACTGGAGGATTCGTTGTGCTATTACATTGAGAAACCATGAAAATTCATCTGTGGCTCCCGTGGCATTACTGATAATGGGTCTAACTTTGAACACTGAAGGGTCATTCGAGCTCAGGTCTGCAAAGGTGATCTTATGCGCTTTGATAACGGTGTACATAACAAGACAGCGACAGATCACTCTTCAGGTGATTATCAGTCCAGCGACCTTCGCTACGCAACACCAGACTTTGTTTAGTTTTCTATGCTGTCTAGTGTATTCTTTTTCAGTAGATCTGCAGTACAGTGTTTTGTCTTGAAGATGTAACTCTGGTGTCGCTTTACCAAGCTAATTTTCCTACATTATCGCTGACAAACAATCGGATAACCCACGCTTCTGATCGATTACGTAATTCTTTGAAGCCCTGCTTCGGTGAGGGGTTTAGGTTGAACACAGGGCGTTTGACATACTGCTGTACCACCCTGTAAACAGATGTAGCGAGAAGGCGGAATTTCTTTCTACAACAGCACACGGTTGTAGAAACAGCTTTCTACAACAGCTGTAAATGTGCAGGGGAAGGGTAGAACAGGGAAGACCCTTTCTGCCTGATCTCCCGCGCCTCCTTCCCGCAGTATGCTGTTGGCCCCGCATTTGAAGCGATCATGAAGGATCTGTAGGTTACCCATGACCTCGCACACGGTCGAGGGGCGGTGGATTTAGCTGGTGCGAAGCTACTAATTGCAACAATGGCAACGCTTCTTTGGAAAGATTGATGTTGCCTAAAACCGTGACCCGAGAGTTGAATAGGTGCTCTACTGTACTAGAAGTTAGGTGGTCCTCGTTGCTATGATGAAGGGCAGACACTGCTTGTATATCATGAGCCCATTGTTGATCTACTAATCTATCAAGCTCGTTTTTTAGCCTTGCCTTTGCCTTAGATCGGATCAAATCAAAAACGTTTTTCAGCTCTCCCACTAACTTCGTCCAAGAGCGCTCCGGCACGATCCGTTCGCAACATAAACATGAATACATAACATCACGGTCTGATCGATTTGCTATCTTGAGAAGCTGTTGCTCGATTGTTCGTACGTGTCGAGAGTCCTTCGGTAGTCCGCGATTCTTGTGCAGTCGTTTGTTTTTGATGAAATTCATGAAATTTCACTAATGACCTGGATCGTCTTCACGAATCGAAGGTTTCGATTCGTGGAGGCGACCCACGCCTTGACGCCGGCCATCAAGCCATCCATTTCGTCGAAGGTTCTGTTCGTTAGCCAATTTTGCCAGAGGACGACTGCTGACGTGATAACCTAGATAGGAGTTTCTGTTGGTGAATGTGGCGATAGAAGCAGATTCAGTTGTTTATTCGGCTTTGGCTGACTGTTCCATTGCCGATAAGTTCGTTAAAATAGCTTTATGACTGTGCCACCTTCCAACCTATCTCACAGTAATACAGCATATTGTGGCAAACATGAGGATGACTTTCTAGACACATTTCTGTTGAGGAAAGCGAGAAGATTCTTCCTATGAAAATAATCCGCAGTAATAATGCATTAACCTATTATTTATTCAGATTACGCTTCAAGGGAAACTCGTGCATCTTACCCATCATTCGAGAGTGATAATACCAAGGGTCATACTTGACATTTGCTGTCATTTTGTCTAAAACTAGTTATTGTAAGCCAGTGAAAAAGGCTGACGTGAAATGAGATAGTCGGCCCTGACCGATTCAACTGCCCGTCTCGCTCTCGTAAGTAATCGTGCTCTTGCTGTCGATTCTAAATGGCACAGTGGTATATCCACGGTTCAGAGTCGCAACATCACGCTTCGGCTTTGTTTTCATTAGATATATCTTGCTGTTACCAGTGGCAGCTGGCTTTCTACAGTTTTCACCAGCTGGTGAAAACGGTAGAAGGGTTCAGGTTCATCGTCTTTCTTCCAGTCAACCTTAGCTCATGCAGTATGTATTCCCACTCCTGTTACAACACCTTCCGCATTGGAAATCACACTTCCGATCATTTTTGTATTTCAAACTGAAACAATAAATAAATAAAGGGATTGGAGTGAAGGACAGAAGGACTTACTATTTTAGAAACAACGCCCAACAACAAAGGGCCACTGATATTTCCAAGCATACCAAACACCATGGCGATTGAAGTTGTGGTTCCCGAGAATGGTGGGGCTATGCAAAGGATACACGTGAAAAACCCACAGATACCTCCTGAGAAGAACATGCCTGAAATATGAAATTTTACTACGTAATACTTTAAAATTTGATGGAATACAAAAACATCAGTACCTACCATATAAGGCAAGTAATGGTAGCGCAACATAAGGGTGTTCACAGTCAGGCAAAGAGGCTAATGCAATAAGCATTATGGCTGAGCCAAATGACCCTGAACACAAGACACCTACACACAATGACCCTTCAAGCAGAGCACAATTTAAAGGAACCACTTAAAGTGCTGTGAAATTTGCTTAGCCTACTTAAAAAAGATATGCGTACCGAAGCTTTGGAAGATCTTCGCACACTTGGTATGACCAATAATGTTTCTTCGTTTGAGGTAGTCGGCTATGACTCCAAGAATATTTTTTGATATCAACTGAGATACAAATGGGATCATCGAATAGTATCCATTCTGTAAGCACTACATTTCACTACAAAGCAAGATACTCCGCTGCAGATGTGTGGTAAAGTCAGGAGAGATCGATAGTCTAAGCTCTTCATAGCAAACGTCCAGAATTTGCCCAGACGTGCTATTATAAGCAATGTTTGTCTCTCAAATCCCAACTGATCAAATATTTCCTATCATGGCTCTACATAGCATGATATATAGTCACAGTCATTCTGAAGTTCTAGACAAAACAACAAGACATCATACTGATAAAATCGAGCTCAGTAAGTGTGTCTCCTTCTTAGACCTTCTCATCGCCTATCATTAGTAATTATACTGACCTGTTCACAAACAGATCAGTATAATTATTTTCGATGGAAGGCGTAGCTATCTACTGATCCTCGAAAATCTTGCTTGAAAAATCAAAAAAAGGTACGATCTCCGTCAAGATATGCCACAAACCGGGATTTGGACGATGATATCGCTCTTCTTCTTGAATTCAGGCATACAATTTGCAAACAGCAGAAAAGAGCTATTTGTGAAGTATAGGCACATCATTCACTGACACTAGGGATTAATTCAGATTTGCTACTTTTCACTTTGAAAACCCGCTCCCGTTTGAAATTGCTGCGTGAGCAAATTTGACCATTTTAGAAAAAATAGGTATCAAAATGATCAGTAAAACATGAGGAATGCAAAGGTCTACTTTTGGTTGATTTTGGAATATTATGGCTGCTCCACAACTCCCTGAATACTTTTAATAGGAAGGAATACATGACGTGCCCCCAGGAACTTTGATGGACCGAGGACTTCAAATTTAAATTTTTTCAGTTCTTCTATACATCATTTAATAGAGCTTGTTGAGCTGAGCTGAACTATGTAACATTATGTGTGAAAAAAAAGCGAAAACTACATAGTCTAGTTATAAAGAAAAGAAAAAGACGCCAATCCGTGTTTTTTTTTCTTTTTTTTAACAACTAGGGTGGGTACTGTATAATAAATTGCTGAACTCCTACACAACAATCTTACTCATTCGTGAATTTC
>UZAF01017200.1:2778-52103 GCA_900617895.1 Haemonchus placei | reverse complement strand
CACGAAAACTCGAACTGACGGGCAGTTCAAGAAGAGCGTTTGATGTTTAATAGAAAAGTCTGTCCAGCTAAGCTGAAGTATTAGCATGATATACATAACACTTGATTTTGAAGCATGTAATTTATCAAAGCAACACTTCGGTATACACAATATTCTTCAGCAAGGGCGTCGAGGATTGAATCTTGATCCCTTCAGGTGTCCTCGCTCTTGAGAGGGCGACGTAAAGCTGTCCATGAGCAAACACGTCTTCTGGAAGGTAGACACCGATTTTGCTAAAAGATTGGCCTTGGGCCTTATTAATAGTCGTCGCAAAAGCCACACGAATAGGAAATTGCCTTCGACGCAGACGGAAGGGCGTTCTTTTGTCCCAGTAATTGTCGATTCTCGGAATAATGGCTAGTTGACCGTTGCGTTCCCTATTGAAAAATCGACATCCCAAAGTAAAACGGCCCAATGTTTCAATTTTGAGCCTTGTCCCGTTGCAGAGCCCATTGGCGACGTCTAGATTTCTCAAAAGCATGACGACAGTGCCTTTCTTCAGAAGCAAATTATGTGGCGGCATTCCCGTCGGCGTCAAAGAGTTCAGGTACTCAATCGGGAAAAGGGGGTCACTCTGTCCTTCAGGGTGGATCGCTTCATCGATACTTCTGTACAGCCTCTCGTCTTCAGGATTAACTACTTGGAGGCGATCCAATGCGCTTTCGTTCAAATGGTTTACATGAATATTTTTAGGCGCTATTATAGCACACTCACATAGCTGTGAAGTGCTACTTGGATCTATAACACTGCCGAAAATTTCCGTGACAATGTCAGTCACACACATCATTGTGTTTGGTACTGAAACGCGATCATCGGAGTCATTTGCATCGCCGTTTCCGATTTCCAAGAGACGTGTCTGCCACGCACTTCCTCCAGCTTGCGCTCTCATGTTGACGTTCAGGTGATAGATGGAGAACAACGGCCAAAGGTTGGACCTAAGAACGCAAGCCGCAACAATGTCTTCACGCTGGCCATGCTCTATTACAGGTAGAACTTGCCTGAAGTCGCCACCCAACACCATAACTTTTCCACCGAAGGGAACATCGACTTGCATTATATCTTTCAAGAGCGTATCTACTGCTTCCAGAGCGACCTTCGGAGCCATGGATAACTCATCCCATATAATCATGTCAGCTGACATAAGTTGTTGGGCCTCTCTCTCTTGTCGTTTCATTAGGGAGGAACGGTTCTCATCAGTAATGTTCAACTTGAAGGTTGAGTTTACTGTCCTCCCTCCAGGTAATAGATTAGCGGCTATTCCGATCCACGCCACACATATTACATGTCGTCTTCTTCCGAGCGCCATATTGTACAATGTGTTGTACAGATATGTTTTCCCACTACCTCCTGGTCCGTCGACGAAGATGCATTTATTTCCGCTACCCTCCAAAGCAGCAAGAATATTGTCTGCCGCCGCCTTCTGCAAAGCATTGAGAGTTTCATATTGGGCATTGCCTTCTCTTTCATGACCTTCATAGTCAATAGGAACGCTTGGTAATGAGGGACGGTCACGCGTTGGCGGAGTTACGATTTGCGCCAAATCCTTCCCAAGCAGGTTCATTTTATCGAAAACGTCATAGTACGCGAAGGAGACCGCCAGTTCCCTGTCTACTCCTTGGTGGACGAAGTCCTCAGACATCGCTTCGGCAAATTCGTCCCATAGATCTTGCGCTTGGAGAACATTACAGAAACACATCAAGCACGCGAAAAAACTTCTAATTGTTGCGGCAGATTGGTACTGGACTGCTTCTTGAAGGCTTTGGCGCAGGTAAGTATCGTCATCTAAGAAGCCAGCAGCTTTCGCTGCGTCGACGAAAGTGGGGTATAGTGTCCCATTAACAGTACGAATATCCTCGAAAGATGTCTTCCCTCTTGTGTTGACTAGAAGGATCCGAAGGCCATATCTTTCAGTGTCCCTTGGTGAGACTGTATACATTCGTCCGAGTTGCTTTCCACCTCCCCTTCTAGGCGTCCATCCTCGGTTTCGACTAAACGTGAAATGCTCAGGAATTTGGAAGTAGTAGAGATTCCTGGCATCCACAGATGACCCCGGCCGGGATGTGCCGTCGAAGATTTCAGCACATCGAGCGTTAAGTTGGAAATATGCCGTCAACGTCGTGTTGGATTCTTGCGCTCGACTCAGGGATTCCCTTTCTCTTCCTTGAGCGAAATATATAGTTTGAAAATCTGGCAGATGCACTGCTAATCTATAGACCGTGTGCGACTTGCCTTGCAGCGGGTATCCGAAGATCCTGTATACGCTTTGAGGAACGGATACATACCTCGTGTTGAGATGTTGTCTTATTTCATCGTGCTCATTCGCACTTTCGATGTTGAGGTTTGCACGGTCTGGTCCTTTAAAAATGTATTTGTAGAGATATTTGACGGATGAAGTCGTTCCACAAATTTCCATGTTCAGATGACAGTTGAACTTCAGGATCAAGTAAGGATTTGTAGGCACAATCCACTCGTCATTATAAGATGATCCATGGATTTCCAACGGATATAGACCACGTCTTTTGTAGAAAGGATATCCGTCGCCTTCTATTGATGTCTCGTGTCGTAAAGGTTTCGGAAATCGCTTCGAGCATGATCCACCTTCCATACACGGTGAGCGAGGATCTGCTAGGCCGCACTTTCGGTGAATCATGTAAGAAGTTATGGCATTGTGCAGTTCTGGATCTAATCTCGGATTGGGGATTTCGGCACTGACTGCATTGTCACATTCTTCAGGCGTGCGTATCTTCCATCCTTCCTTCATAATCAGCAACATATGACAGTGCGGCAAGCCGCGCTTCTGGAATTCTACCACATAAACATATGCTTGCACTTCACCAAGCACATGTTTTTTGAACAAATCGGAGCACAGCTCCTTTAATTTTGCATTGAATATGCGCGATACCAAGTCTGGTCTGTCGGATGGCGTTTGTCCACCGAACAGATTTTCCTGTATTTCTTTCCATTGTGGATTGCATGTCATTGTTATAAAGTATGTTGGTTTACCAAAACGCGCCACGATAGCCATGGCGTCTTGGAACGATTGCTGCATCGCGCTCGGACTTCCAATGTGAGATGACGGCAGTATAACACGCCGTCCCGGAGGTCCCTCTACAGAGTCTTCTCCAGCTAGGTAGTCCTGAAGTCCTCTGTAGGAATCTGCACGTAGAACCATCTGGCTCTGGCGTTGGAAGTTTAGCCTGTTCTGTTCTATTTTCACATACGCGTCTACCACAAACTGTTGGAAGAGCTTTCCTGCATGTAATATCGGATTGAATGAGTCTCGTATCGATATCAAGTAAGAGTAGTTGCTCTTCTGAGTAACCCGTTCGCCGACGTTGTTTGATAGAGTTGGATCCCATCCTCCTGTGCCCGTTGGAAAAAGAAGGGGATATGTGAGGGGGTCACAAATCTTGTCGATGTCGCGAATGTTCATCAGCTGCTCACCTTCCGGTCTGCGCAAATGAACAGCAAGGCTTCTCGTAGCAGGAACGTCATTGTCGTCTCCAACATAAACCACTGCTACTTCGTTCGCTGTCGGGATGTCATACTGGCGTCGGGCAAGCCCTCTTTCTCTACTCTCTTCAAAGAAGAGCGAAAGTCCATGTACAGTATCCCTCGAGTGAAATGAGTGCACGGTGAAGGCAGAGAGTGGAGATTCATATACGGTATCCACCAAATGAGAGGAGAATCCAGTAGAGGCAGAGTGTTGGTTCATATACAGTAGCCATTGAATGAATAGAGAACATATTAGGGTCCATTTATGGAAATAGGAGGAAAATAGGGTAGATAAAAAGTGAGGGCCTATGTATCTGTCACTAAATTGAAATCCGTAGGATAAGATGACAAAACTGTAGGGACGGAATGCATTCCCATGTACGGTAGCCATTAGATGAAAGGAGAACCCAGTAGGGACGGATTTAAGGTCCATGAACGGTAAACTACTGAGTGAAATGAGAACACAGTAGAGATTGAGCGAAAGTCCATGTACAGTATCCCTCGAGTGAAATGAGTGCACGGTGAAGGCAGAGAGTGGAGATTCATATACGGTATCCACCAAATGAGAGGAGAATCCAGTAGAGGCAGAGTGATGGTTCATATACAGTAGCCATTGAATGAATGGAGAACATAATAGGGTCCATTTATGGAAATAGGAGGAAAATAGGGTAGATAAAAAGTGAGGACCTATGTATCGCCACTAAATTGAAATCCGTAGGATAACGAATACGGTAGAGACAGATTGAGGACCAAATGGTGAGAAATTGAATAAGTCGAGACATGGTAGGATCCACATATGGGATCCCTTGAATGAATGGAGAACACGGTAAGGGCAGGCTGGAGGTTCATATACCACAACAGTAGCAGAGTGAAGGTCCATATACGGTAGCTATCAAGTGAGATGGGAATATAGTAGGGTTTGAGTGGATGTTTATAAAATACAGTTTACTTTGCATATGAGGAGAGCATGGTAGGGTCCATATATGGTGACACTTGAATGAAATGAGAGAATGGTAGAATTAGAGTAAAGGTCCTATACGGTATCCATTAATATGAGGAGAACCCAGTAGGTGCGTTAAGGTCCATATACAGTAGCCACTGAATGAATGAAGAACATGATAGGGTCCACTTATGGTATCCCTCGAATGAACGGAGAACACGGTAGTGGGAGGCTTAAGGTTCATGCACGGCATCCATTGAATGAGAGGAGAACCCAATAGAAGCAGTGAGGGTCCATATACGGTAGCCCAGCGATAACAGAAAACCACGGTAGGGTTCGTATATGGTGTCACTTGAATGAAATGAGAGTATGGTAGTATCAGAGTGAAAGTCCCATATGGTATCCATCAATTGGAGGAGATCCCAATGAGTGAAGGTCAGTCCTATATACCGTAGCCATCAAATGAGAGGGGAATACGGTGGGGACTGAGTGAAGTTTCTAAAATGCAGTGTACACTGCATATGAGGAGAACATGGTAGAGTCCATATATGGTATCCCTCGAATGAAGCGAGAACATGTAGAGACAAAGTGATGGTCTATATACGGTAGCCATCAAATGAGGGGGAAAGCGGTAGAGGCTCTGTGAGAGTACATATACAGTATCCCTTAAATGGGATTATAGTACGATAAGGACGGGGTAAGGGTTTCTAGGGGGTTCCTTTGGTGGGGAGGGCGAGAACACGATAGGAAATGTGTAAAGGTTCATATACAGTGCATATGTTCCCATACAGATCACTTCTTTTTCATGTCATTTCTATTTCTACAACGTATTATAAAAAAGTCATATAAAGTTAGAGCATGCAAACAGTATTCTGGATATTTATAGGTCTTCTGGGAGGCGTGGCACGTTCCTAGAGGGCGTTGCAAAGGTCAAATTAGGGCGTGGCAACGGAGATATCATGAGTCAGATCGGCACTGGACATGGAAAGCCATCAGTTTTTTATTTGCCAGGAACTTCATTTCCTACCCTACCATTTGAAACTTTTTCCTCATTTTTTAGAGCAGGTTAAATTCTACATATGGTTGGACAAAGGCCGCGAAATGACATTTTTTGAAGGTCTTCAACCTGGAACTATAAAAGCTGTAGATATTTGGTTTTCAAGAAATATTATTTGTAACTTGAAATGAAGCTGTGTGTGGTCATGAGCACTGATTTTGGGAAGATTGTGTCTTTGAATATTTATATAGGGATTTTTACTATCTGCAGTAACTTGCAGGTCTCCTCAGGCCATGCACCTGGGTGGTCGGGGTTACTGTAAGAGCCTATCAAAATCTGTTTTCAGGGATTGGTGTACCCAGATTTGAATACGCTCTGCAGTCCATTTAGTCGAAATACTCTGTGTAGTTTGGACTGTGTGTGGTCCTGAATAGAACTCCTGTGATATGAAGCTGTGGGTGGTCATGAGCACTGATTTTGGTAGGATGGCGTCTTTGGATAATTATATAGGGATTTTTACCATCTGCAGTAACTTGCAGGTCTCCTCAGGCCATGCACCTGGGTGGTCGGGGTTACTGTTAGAGCCTTTCAAAATCTGTTTTCAGGGACTGGTGTACCGAGATTTGAATACGCATTGCAGTCCATTCAGTCGAAATACTCTGTGTAGTTTGGGCTGTGTGTGGTCCTGAATAGTACTCCTGTGTTATGAAGCTGTGGGTGGTCATGAGCACTGATTTTGGTAGGATGGCGTCTTTGGATAATTCTATAGGGATTTTCACTATCTGCAGTAACTTGCAGGTCTCCTCAGGCCATGCACCTGGGTGGTCGGGGTTACTGTGAAGGCCTTCGAAAAATTGTTTTCAGAAAGATATACATTAGGCAACTCAATACCTGAGGACAGGTCGTAAAAACGCACCTGTTTGGTTAACATGTATCTATGGGGTGTACGCCATGTACCCTAGGTGAGGTTGTAAAACTTTCGAGGTCACATACCTAAATTATCTCCTTTTCTTGTAATAATTTTGTAAATATGTCATGTATGAATTCGCGGAGTCCTTCAGTTGTCTACATGTGATGCCCCTGGGTGGTCGGGGTTACTGTAAGAGCCCTTCAAAATCTGTTTTTAGGGATTGGTGTACCCAGATTTGAATACGCTCTGCAGTCCATTTAGTCGAAATACTCTGTGTAGTTTGGGCTGTGTGTGGTCCTGAATAGTACTCCTGTGTTATGAAGCTGTGGGTGGTCATGAGCACTGATTTTGGTAGGATGGCGTCTTTGGATATTTCTATAGGAATTTTTACTATCTGCAGGAATTTGAAGGTCTCCTCAGGCCAAGCACCTGGGTGGTCGGGGTTACTGTAAGAGCCTTTCAAAATCTGTTTTCAGGGACTGGTGTACCGAGATTTGAATACGCATTGCAGTCCATTCAGTCGAAATACTCTGTGTAGTTTGGAGAGTTATGAAGTTTTGATCTAAGCCCCGCCCACCTTCTTGCCAACCCCGCCCACTTCATGAACTTGACCACATTTGTTCCATTACCTCTGACCATTTTTCCCGCATTCTAGCGCTTTTGAACAGAGCTATGAAATGTTGATCTAAGCCCCGCCCACTTTGGTGCCAACCCCGCCCACTTCGGGAATTTGACCACATTAGTTCCTTCACCTCTAACCCTTTTTTTCCGCATTCTAGAACGTTTTCGAACGGAGTTACACTCATTTTTAAAAAGTAGCTTTTGCCTTAACGCGCGCCCCGCCCACCGTGGGCGGGGTTTGGCTAAGCTTACACATGCCCAGCACGCATGAAGCCTTGCCCACTCTTTTTACTTTTTTTGCTGGCCTCGACGCCTTCGTTGAATCGAGTTACGAATCTCTGTTGAAAGTACCGCCCACTGCGAGAACGCTCCGCCCACCGCTGGTGAGTTTCTTTTATTTTATTTGTTGACCCATCCCTCACCTTTGCACATTTTTTCCCGGCGTCTGGACTGTTATGAGACCGGAAGAGAAGAATTGGCCCATGACCCCCCCCCCAATTCCGGCGCATGCCCCGCCCCTTAGGGGCGGAGCTCCGCTAGGCTCACATGTGCTCTGTTGCACTTACCCTATGCTCAACCCATTCCAAACTTGACCCGACTTCTCCAGGTGTTTCTTCAGGTTGTATCGAATTTCCGTACAAACAAACAGACAGACAGACAGACAGACAGACAGACAGAGCGCTTTATATATAGTAAGGATTCTGAGAGGGATTCATCAGTATACATCCCTTTCACCCTAGAGCACCTCATGTCAGCGACTTAAAGGCACAATTCACGATAATTTTGAGATGCCCTCTTGAGGTTGAAAAGAGGAAGTGTTAATGAGAGGAGTACAACGGTGGCGAAGGAAACGAGAAAGTCGGCCCACTCCGAGCTTTTTAATAGAAGTGGGGGTTGGAGTTGTATGAGATCACTGGAATGGCAAGCGGCATGGTTTTTGGACAAAATTTATTTAGCTTGCTCTCATCGTGCATAGAGCTGGCAACATCAAACCAGAAGTGTACACGACTGCCTTTCGCTGTCGCTGTGGGTCATTACAAGTTAATTGAACTTCCCACATTAGTTCCCTTATGAATGGTGCAGCTTCTACAAAGCCGTTGAAACTCGTCCACCAAGGGGCGTGGCACTTGCACGATATAATCTCTGGTTCCTTATTGTGCCCTATTCAGACATTTTTCGCCCTTATCAGGATTTACTACGGATCTCCTTTCACTGAGGGTTCTCTCTCACTGAAGGATCCCCAGCCGGTTAGTGACGAGGCTACGTAGGGCATCCCCAGGTGGCGGATAGGGGAATTAATCGCCGACCAAAAGTCACCGGTACTTGCCCAGAGACGCAGGTGGATTCAGGGGATGGACTCCTTGATTCTGCTGTGCTGGGTCGATATACCCTCTGTTCCTCGCAGGCGATCCACGCATACGTAAGTGGAGAGTCTGTGAGTGCAGTTGGTATCCTGCCCATCGACTCGGCCAAAAGCTTGCATTCGAGTGACGATCAAGTCACACTGGGAAGTATCTGGGAGGCGATTCGGGGCCGCCTCCAAAAACAAAGCCCCTTGCCCACTTCGGGATGGCCTGGCAAGCCCCCGGAGTCAATAGCCCCCACGTCAGAGCCTGGCAAGCTGCACGTTGGGTATCTTCACGCCAAAAACAGTAATAGGAATGGGCCTCATTCTCCTGAACCTGAGGGAGCCCCCAATACGGCAGCGTTGGATAGGACCGCTCGGGAAAGGCTGCTAAAGTCTCAGGGCCAAAACAGGCTGCCCAATAGGAGAAGGACTAGGATGGCGATCTGTACTTTCAACGCACGGACGCTTGCATCGGAAACGTGTATAGAAGACCTGATGATGCAAGCTAGGAAGATCAAGTACGACGTCATCGGACTGACCGAGACGAGAAGGCATCGCCCGCTGCACGCTGTATTTGAGACTGGAGAAGAACTGTTCCTTGGAACATGCGACAGTAGAGGCGTCGGCGGCGTAGGTGTCCTTGTCAATACGCACTTGGCCATGAACATCGACTCGTACGAAAGCTTAACAACCCGAATCGGACGTTTGCGATTAAGAAGATGTGGCTCAATCCCAGCTCTAACCATCTTCGTTGCTTACGCACCAACATCGAGCTGCGAAGAAGAGGAGTTGGAAGCGTTTTATATGGATCTGGAGAGGCTCTACAGAGAAGACCACACTTTCTTCAAAGTCGTCGTCGGTGATTTTAACGCCAAGATCGGCCCCAGAAGAACGGCTGAAGAGCTTCACACGGGACTCACGGAGTGGAATGGAATGAGCAGGGTGAAAGGCTTTCCGAGTTTATCATGACGACCCACACCATCCATGGTAACTCGCAGTTCCAGAAGCCCTCTCATTTAAGATGGACATGGGAGTCACCTGGTGGACAGTTCCATAATGAAATAGACCACATCATCTTCAATCGGAGATTTTGCCTGACCGACGTCGCTGTTGTTCAGAAGTTCTACACGGGATCGGACCATCGTCTCCTCCGCGCTAGATTCTGCTTCTCAGTGCGTGGGGAGAGAGCTATGAAGTTTCGGAAACGAAGCCCCAAGACCTCCATCAACTGGGACCACTTCGCTTCCCTTGCGAGTAAATGGGAGGATTCCGTTATCGACAACNTCATGAAAAACGGACTGGTATCTGATGCTCCTTTCACATTAAACGGAACGAATATCTCCGAATGCCCTAGCTATGTGTATCTAGGTCGGGAAGTCAACATGATGAACGACCTAGCTCCAGAGCTGTGCAGAAGGAAACGCGCCGCGTGGGGAGCATTTAAGAATATCGAGGGAGTAGTGTAGCAGACAAATAACATCCGGCTCCGCGCTCACCTTTTCGACACTGCTGTCCTTCCTGCTTTGACGTACGCCTCGGAGACCTGGACTCTACGAAAGCAGGATGAGCATGCTGTCAGCGTTACTCAACGCGCTTTGGAAAGGACGATGCTCGGAATTTCCCTATACACGCAAGTCCAGAAGGGAATCCGGAGTTCCGTGCTCCGTCACCGAACGAAGATCAGGGATGCCGTTGATTACGCCAAGAAATCGAAGATCAGGTGGGCCGGACACGTTATGCGATATTGTGATGACCGTTGGACCAGGGCGGTTACTGACTGGATCCCTCGGGACATCAAACGAACTCCAGGAAGGCCGCCAACGAGATGGTCAGACTTCTTTACGAAAGCTATGAACGAAAGGAATGTTGAACCTCGTGTCCCTGAAGCGAGGACGATTCACTGGACCACTCTGGCTCGTGGCAGGGACGAATGGAGACGTTACTGGCGCCCGCTCGAGGAAGTCGATGATCAACGGGACGACAGGTGATACAGGTGATACAGGTGATCAGGATTTACCTTTATGATTTATGGGGGAGCCTCGAATTCATACTATTGGGGAATCTAAAAAACCACTTTTATCGTAAACTGTGCCCTTAATCATTGGCGTTCTCAACCAATTTCGACTAGTGCTTACATCAACCCGTTTTGAGTTAATAAGAAGTTTGAAATCTGTTAGTGCTATGAATTTCATTCCTTTCAGCTTTTGTAGGAAAAGCATGGAGGTGTTTGTGAGTGACCACAAGAATCGAAACGAACGAACTGCTAAACCGCGGCAGGAGATATTTTCTAGCGTGCGAACTCATGGCAACTTATCACACGAGCAAAATGCAGACGTCCACTAAAACACATTCTCAAATCGTGGAATGCATTGTAAAGGGGAGCATAGTATCGGTTTTATTCACTTTCTACAGCAATCGAGCATTTTTATGAGCGTGGTACTCTGAAGAAGTGCAGCATACTCGAGGATGGAGGTTAAAACGCTCATGTTTTGTCCACATTCACATGATAAAATCGTCACCGAAGTTCTGAAATAACATTACGCGTGACACCAAAAATTTATCGTTTTTGTTTGGCGAATTGGAAAATGGCGCACTATCACATCCGCAAGGCCACGGGTTCTGATACCGGATCGGTTTCCGCCCTAACTACAGTTTCCCATCCCTACGGGGTCGGTTAACTGGTATCGATCTTGTCTGGAAGGATAAAAATACAAATCGGCTGGCCACCTCAGGGGATTTTACAGGTTCTACAGGCCACTACGCATTCAATACGCTACTAAGATTTTGAATTGATGTCTAATGCTAGGGCGTATCATTCAGATTGGATTGATCGACGCCCGAAGACTTTGAATTTGCTGAAAAAATTGAAAAATCATACGAAACTTTCCGAATTTGCTGATTATACTGCTTTGCTGGTCTTTCTATGCTTTAAGTTCTATTATGACGATAATTCCACCTATGTTTAGGGATTGGAAACTTCTGAAAACCAGCTGCGACCGTTAACAACAATTGGCGAATGTTCTCGATTGGAGCTCGCAATGAACACGGACGCAGCGTAGTGCTCGATTCCTGTCTACCATTGATCGCGAAAATTACAAAATTTGTCATTGAACTGTCTATTTCACCACTCAAAAAAGAGAATACAGCTAGAAAAGAAGAATAAAGAAAGCATTGGCTACAAGATACCAGATCACGAAAGGAAATGCTCGCATAGTCCTTCTACTAGTCGTTCCGCGCGATGGTAGAAACATCCCGCCCACTTCGCGCGCGGCGCAGCCCACTCGAGGTGGCATTGCAGTGCCTCTAAGTGTCAGTGGAGCGAACGATTTGCACTAGTCCATGTTATCTAGCTGACTGCGGTGGACCGAGCGCAATTCATATGCCCTGCTGACAAGTGTGACGTTGGTCAAAGATTGCGGACTTGCAAATATTATACAAATAGCGGAGTACCACGAGACGTTTTTTCTCAGGGAAAATGCATTCCATTCGAAGATGTGAATTTGCTAGCAGCGTGTTTTTTTAGGGCCAAGAACCTGTCCATTTCTACCCAAAGCTGCCTTTACTTTGCTGACGCGTACAACAAAGTAGTCCATGATCATCTGTATATTTATGTGATGAATCGGTAAACTTAGGTGATGATGGTCATACTTCTTTCATAAGAAAAAAAAGCTGATTTACAAAGCTTGCTGTTCATTTGAACTCTTTACAAGGTTTGCAAATAAGCTTTATTATGCTAACATTTCGCTGGAATTGCCTTCTTCAGAGTCTGAAAGGATCATAACGATTTGTAACTATCCAATCGAACATTTCCACCGGCCCACCAAAGTTCGAGATCCAAGGCATGGAGGTGATTGAAAGGACTACCACTCACTGTAGGTTTGAAGATTCTCCGAAAACCGGGTATTTCGCACAGGCTAAAGGCTCGGTAATGGGTCAGCGATTGGCGCCTGATTGCTTATATCGTTTATGGCCAAGATTGAAACGAGTGTAGTGCCCTGCCTTACAATCGCTGCCTATTATCAACATACCTGCCTTCAGTTTACTGCAGTATATCAATGATTGCTCCATAGTCTGGGCGACACAGGAAGTAGATGTGTGTTTCGGCCTACCAAACTCACAGAACAGAACACATCAAGTTAACAGGGGAGAATCAACCGGGAATTGGCTTGCTTTCTTACAAATTCATGTGAGGCTGCAGGACGATATGATTGTTACAAAGTACGCTAAAGAGGCAGAACGAAAAATTTGCTCAAAATGGCGCGCCATACAGCTTGGTCAAATGATCACTACAATTTTTCGGAGAACGTCCGTTGCGCGCGTCCGTCGAAAGTAGGTCATCCCGCCCAATTCGCACGCGGCGCACCCTACTGAGGTCTCGAGATGACATTACAGTACAACCAAGTGTCAGTGAAGCGAGTGATTTGCATTTTGTCGTATTATCTTCTCTCTTTGCTGAATGCCGTGGACCAAGCGCAATCCATATGCCCCGCTGCCAACTGCGACGTTTGTCGAAGATCGCGGGCTGATCCGCCTGATCTGTCAAAGATCGCTTCGTTGCGCGCGTCCGTCGAAACCAGGTAATGCCGACTGCTGCGGCATTACCTGGTTTCGACGGACGCGCGCAACGAAGCGCACCCCAATTTCTCAACTATGTACACCCAACTTCTGCCGGTTTGTTCCTCAGACATGTTGGTACCTCGATTGCGGGGAAAATTTCTTTTGTACATCATTTACTTTTGATGTGATCAGTGCCTCCATTAGAAAATGTCTGATGAGATCGGGTTTGGAAAATCTAGTTGCTATTGTAAAGGAACCAACCTTTAGGCTAAAGCTGGGCCTCGTTCGGGATAGGCTATACGATCGCCTATGTACAACCTCAAACTGTGTTACTCTCCAGCTGGAAGGGAGGGTATTTGTATATGTCTGGGGTGCTCTACAGAATTACTTTCCGTAATCGTGGTGCGGACTATACTGGCGACTGGCACGACTGTTCAGGATCGCAAGCTTCCCATTACAATTTGCTACGAATATGGAAATGCGAGCTACCAGTGAACTAAAATTTCCCTTTCTCACTAGCTGCGTCAATCAAACGTAATTCACCGCAAAATAATATCTTTCGAAACATCCAAAACTGGAGCTAGGAAAAAAATGCGTGTATTCTTGGCATTATTAAGTAGACACATATTACAAACTATGTTACATATAACAGATCCCTTATATACAGCCTGTGGTGGACACTAGCTGAATGTACTGAGAAGTCTTTAAACCTTTTCTTAATGCGATTTGATATAGCTTCAGTCTACTGCTTGATAGACCCATTGAAAAAAGTCCATCACAAAAGGCAACCTTTTCCTTGTCCGAGAGGCCTCTGCTGCCAGTGCACGAAAGTCATCAAACTTTCCGATGCCCTTCATAAGACGAATTATTAAGGTGTCCGAAAAGTTTTGAGAAAATTTCACCTCTCAACTTCGAAAGCATCTTGCTCGCGAACGCGCTAAAGAAGGGCTACACATTCGATAGCAGGGAAGTGGGTATTGTTGATAAATAGATCACTACTGTAGCTGATCGGTAAT
The DNA here is from genome assembly GCA_900617895.1 of Haemonchus placei. Classification (NCBI taxonomy): domain Eukaryota; kingdom Metazoa; phylum Nematoda; class Chromadorea; order Rhabditida; family Trichostrongylidae; genus Haemonchus; species Haemonchus placei. The sequence goes on along the minus strand of UZAF01017200.1, from coordinate 38,180 downwards.
TGAAGTAGTCGTTCGAAGTAAGTAACCGTAGACTGAAAGATGTGCCATCGACAAGACTACCGGGACCTTCTGCTTCTCCATCACGAAACAGATCGTATCGATACTCAGGGCTGGACTGAGAAATCGTGACTGATTGGCAGCCTTGACCCTCTCTCGATGCTCACCATAGATGGCACGATCGCTTCCTCTTAGGAGAGATTCGCTTCGACAAACTTTGTCGAAGCGAACGTCCACTCGGACATTGTTCTGGCCTCCGTTCAGAGCAATCCTGTTCAAAGAGACAGGATTAGGAGAATACGGTCTCTACTCCCCAATCCATCATCCACGATATTCGATGCAGGAGTAGCTCTAAAAGCAGAACTCTTTACAGATGTCGCACTTTCTTGACTAAGCGGGAGTTTCAAGTGCGAGTCGGTGTTTGTAAGAAGACCCGACTGTTAACGAACGACGACATCAGCCCACTCCATCACTGCTCAGAATAAAAAGTATACGTCATGTGAGAGACCCGAGGCTACAGCTCGCTACAAAGCGAGGCGCTCAGGCCAGGAAAGGGGGGACGGAACATTCGGACGACTTTGGCATCTATCGTTAGGGCGCAAACTCGGAGTAGAGTACATTGGGCTGGTCAGATGATCGTACCAATCGACTCTACTTCAAATTTGGGCTTCAATGTAATGCGCTAGAGTCGTCTTAATTGCTAGGAATTCCTCCGTGCAATTTGCTGCGTCCATCTAGATCTGGGTGAATGTCTCCACACCCCCAGGAAAGACATGAGCTCATTCTTCCTCTGCGCAAGTGGGTGTTTTACTATGAGACTCTACTAGAGTACACTTCCGTAAACACGATAGCATTCTGTTACCAAATGAGAGGGATGGTTTCTCGGGCCCCATTCCACACCTATTGCAAGGAAATTTTCGATTGTGATGAATAATGCTCGACCACCCCACGCGAGAACGTCGATGGATGAGGTAAAAGACTTGGCACAACCTGGTTACCCCGATCCTTATATATTCTTCTGACCTTAGTTCATATGACTGCCATACTTTCAGAAGCCGATAGGCATGCTCTACAAAAAAATTCACCAACTCTCGAAAGGTCAGGTAGGTGGTAGATGAATGAATTGAGTCACGCTTATCCTCATATGGTACGATTGGCATCAATGCCCTGTCCGGTTGATGGAGGTTCAACGTGGCTAAGAAGGACCACTATCTTGATCACTGATCTAAGTTAATTGCTGTAGTCATTTTGTGTTGAAAAAACCAACTGAATTTTCTCAAAACTTTTCGGACACCCTAATACCTAATTCTTTTTCCAGCTTGAACGAGTCTGTTGCCAGGTATAACCCCTTGTTGTGGTTATAGCCTGGCAACAGACTATTCCAATGATCATACTCAAAATCAACCATATTCAACGTGAAAGGCAAACAAGCTATATTTAGCGAATTTTTTCTGCTTTTATGAGTAGAATGTCAAGCAGATGGCGTTGAATTTTTTGAATCGAAATGATATCTCTTACAAAAACAGTGAACGCTCATTTTCTGTACCATTTTCTTGGTTGTCCAGAAATTTGCACATTTTGTTGTTGGAAATCTTTGAATCACGCTTATGCTCTATTTGCTATTCTTCATATTTGCAAGTTGTCAGGAGGTTGGTGAAAATGTGGCTATGGGAGGAGGCACCCTGTATCTTTAACACTCAGCGCTAGAGCACATGGAACGAGAGGAAGGCGGCTTCACGGATTGTAGTAGAGCTTAGAAACGTATTTTAACTAGGGGATACAAATTTTACCTGAGCCGGAGGGGTGAGAGAGGAGCACCGGTGTGGATGAAATGATTACCCTGTGCAAAATGGGATGGGGAAGAATCGAACATTCGATTGCCTATTGATTCGTTTTTACTTGGAAGTGTAAGTGGTGGCGTGTTACTATACTATTCGTGTTGAGAGAGCTTTCTACCACCCCGGGACTCATCCCCTTCTCGAGATTAGGTGAAGTACTGAATCCTTCTGGGTAAAAAAGGTTTCCAAGAACCGTTGTGTGCCCGCAAAGCCGTCTGTCAGCACTTCTTTGCACTCGAGCGCATATTTTTGAAAGCAGAGGGTCCCTCTCCTAACACATTATCACGGAGAAGCTCTCAAACGAATTACAACGAGGAAAGAACACGTTGGTACTCTGCCGCGAATGTAACTGAAAGAAAAGAGCCACTTTGTAGTCACCACTACCCTTCCCAACCTTATGTTTACTCTGCGCCGTGACGGACCATCGTCAGCTACGGCTATTGATCTTCGAATTTTCCGTCAATGATGTAATCGTCCTTCGGAAACGCTCAAGAGGTGAATATCGTCTAGTTTTTGCTAACATTCATTTCATTCATTGGCATGTAGCTTTTTGATATGCAATCCCTCCCCAATAAGAACTTTAGTTTTCGCTTACTACTATAGTGCCCATCTGTTTGGATGCACTTCAGGAGCTCATGCACTTCATTGGTTGACCGATTTATTTGTCACGCTCAATGCTTCTCTTTGAATGGCGCTAGCTTACAATGGGAAAACTCCTTGTGAACATTATTGAATAGGTTGTCGCGTGTGAAGATGTTCCCCTTCTCGCTCCCGCATAACATTATTGGCTATAATCCTTTCGCCTTAGCTTCATGGTACTTGCTCTTTCACAAGGGGAAATTTTATGAGAAGTAGGTCTTCGTGTTTATGTCCAATGCGCAATATAATGACGACTTCTTATTCTGCATCGCCCTAAAGCAGTTGGCTTTTTGTTTTCTCGCTTTTGGCTTTTTGTCTTAGGTTTGGTTTGTCTTGTGCTAGGGATCTCAAAGCTTTTCCACTCTTGCATTAAGTATAAATGTACAGTATAAATGTATAGATTATTGCTGTTTCGAATAAATTTCGTTGAGTGACGGGGAGGGGACTCTTGAAAGTTGAAGGTACGGCATAATAGCAACTCTAGTAAGCGTCTGCTTACGTCACAGCGATTTCATCATGAGCATGCTTTACTACACATCTGACATTCAGAAAGCTTTTCATGCTTTAGGGGGTCAAGTTAGGTTTTTCGCAGAACTATACGGAGGGGGATATATTTATCTGTATACCCCATCTGATCCCATGCTCTTAAGCGGCAAGCGGAAGTGAAAATGAACTTACGAAGAAACCCAAAATTTTGAACCCAGCTAAATCAGGAAAGTTGTCTCCCCGGAGTAACTTTGCTTTACCTTTAAAGTTTTTTTTTTAAGGTGGAACACCGATTTTTTGTCTGTCACCCGGATAGCGTAGCACTGCCATCGACCTATTCCAAATTCCGATCGAAACAATACTTGTGACATAACGAAACGGATAAATATTGGAAATGCTTGAGCCCAAGCCATAAGATGGGATCGTCGTATTCAACTCTATTACCCTAAAATTCCATAGATAAGAGCGGGTGAGCCTACCGGTGAAAAATGAATTGGAAAAAATCGAAATTGAATGCAGTCACCCCTCTAACTTGATGGATGGGTAAATTAAACCTCGAGGAAGAAGTTAAGAAGAAGCTCCGCCCCACAACTCTAAACCCCGCCCACTTAATAAACAATTCATATAAAAAAACAGCGATCCGTAAAAATCGCTGTTTTTCTATATGAATTGATTATTAATTGGGCGGGGTTTTGAGTTGGGGGCGGAGCTTCTTCTTAACTTCTTCCTCGAGGTTTAATTTACCCATCCATCAAGTTAGAGGGGTGACTGCATTCAATTTCGATTTTTTCCAATTTATTTTTCACCGGTAGGCTCACCCGCTCTTATCTATGGAATTTTAGGGTATTAGACGTAACAATTTTAGAACTACATACTACTGCTGTCGCTTTCAAATTATCAATAGAGAAATGGTATTTTATGTATGTGTGTGTGGCGGGATGAATGTAAAGCGAAAGTATTGTCGATGGCTATTGGGAAAGTGGCTTCAACAGTAAAATGTCAAAGGCGGAGGTGGTGTAGTAGCAAGTTGCGCATTATCACGCACGCTAGTACGGGATCGAATTTGATCGATATTCGCCTCAGTTAACCAGCGCTTCATTCTTCCTGGGTCATTTAATTGGTACCAAAAAGTCAGAAAGGTTAGAAGCTTGGTCCCCGGAGGTGGTGTAGTAGCAAGTTGCGCATTATCACGCACGCTAGTACGGGATCGAATTTGATCGATATTCGCCTCAGTTAACCAGCGCTTCATTCTTCCTGGGTCATTTAATTGGTACCAAAAAGTCAGAAAGGTTAGAAGCTTGGTCCCATACATCGGCTGGCCACCGCAAGACATTGTCAGTCACGGCCAAGTATGCATTCAGTACGACAAAACGACTCTGAATAGACGTCGATTGCGGACTTGCACACCAAAACGGAATTGATTGAAAGTTCATGCTTAATCCTTAAACGGTTAAAACCATGGAAGGACACCAAGACGTGTTTCAATCCTTTCTTCTATACTCCCACTTTAGGGTCTAATACGAGACACTCGAGAAATAAGCACGTTGTCCTATTATTCCGGATCATCTACGTCCATGTTCACTTATGCCATCCGCAAGTTCTGGCAAGCTCTAAAGTTATAAAAGTATTTGAAGATAGAAGGATGAAGTCTTTGAGCGCTGAGGGATGCGCTCCGGGTGTGGGACGTTAGTCTCGAATGACATTGCTTCGCGTCGAGGTGCGAAGTGACCTCATTAGTGACTAACCTCATCTTAATTACGCGACTCCCCTTAATCGAGACTAACCTCAACTTACCTATGAAAGTGATGGCAATGATGAGAATAGTGAGAAAATGAAATTCCCAGAAAAGTAGTTTTTTAACGTAAATTTTTCATGGTCTTCAGTTTTAAAAGTTCTATTACCATATGGAATAGGAAAATTCGAGGGTCATTGAAATGAAGTTCGTGTAAATGTAGTTCCAGCCAGTGCCCAGCCGATGTACAATTTAGTGTTTTTACCATCCCATACAAGTCTGATACCGATTTCCCGACTGTGGAAAGATGAAAGGCTTGATTGGCCTGGGCGGATATCGATCCGGGATTCGAACCAGTGATGCTTTTTTTAATTTTAAAACTGGAACTTTGATATTAGTTACTATCAGTGGTTAATTGTTGCAAATTGAAATTACTCTATGCAGAAAGGTGCTATTGAAGCAACGTTAAGTTGCCAGCCGATTGTAGCAATAGGACAACTCCAGATGAACTGCCACCGGCGGATAACTCATTGAGCGAGCACTCTCTACTTTCCGTTGACACTCGTCTTCAAAGTTGATGAGCAGAATTTTCTACGATGCAGATCATGAAAAGCTTCGTTGTTCATAGATTCAAGAAGATTCAGCCTCGAGCTATCTAAAGATGACAGAAGAACTAAGTAACCTTTTAAGAGGGACCAGTAATGTCGTCTCTCCGGTCACCTAGTAGAAGGTCTAGCACACCCTTATCTCTCGTCACCCAATCCGCAGAAAACGTTGTCTGAAAAAAACTGTTTCACGTACCTTTCATGCTGAATTTTTCCTGATTTCTGCTGATTAGCAGTACGTCTTCAGCTATTTATTGACAGCACAATAATAATCAATAAAACGCGATAACAGATGCAGATTGTTTTCTTTTACATTTCCAGCTTTCTTGTATTGGGCTTCAGGGCAATCAGCGAAACCATCACCGCTGTAAAACATATCTCAACTGCTGCTCATATATCGCCCCATGCCAATATCCCTGCACTTATTGCTTGTTGCATTGTGACCCTGTTGTTTCATCTACAATTGCTTTCTTCGATATTTGGAATGTAGCAGCTCTTGTCCTTTGCGTTCTTACATAGCTATTATAATTTTCTAAATTTTTTTGTGATAATCCACCGGAAATGTGTTTTTTTCAAACGAAAGATACCTAAAATCAAAACTGGAGTTTCAATTGGTGACCCACTCATTTAAGTATGATTGTGTCAGACCATGCAGGAATAGGCCCTGCTCGAATCTACCCAAAGGACGAGCTGGCATTGAACGTACATGCATTCCTTTGCATTCACATGCCGGCGTGATTTTCCGGCAAACTCGAAAACAACTGTTCTGTACAGAGTATATGATAGCTGAGCAGAGAATCCCCTAACAAAAAAAAAACTAGAGCTCCACTACCATCGAGATCACCACACATTTCAATGTGCCTGATTGGCTGCTATGTCCTCACCAAGTGGCCCCATTTTGTGCCTCCTTTCTAGGGTAACGGAACTTCTCCCCTATCGCGGCATTCTCCCTTGCGGCTTGCGGCAAATGTCACTGCAATTACCGTACTCCCGCCAATCGATAGGACGCGGAATTTTTCGTTGATTGCCTTGCTTTTTTATTAGATTTAATCGTTTTTTCTTCTGTTTCTTTTTCGTTTTCGTGTTTATTAGACTTGATTAATTAGAATGACCCCTCCTACATAAACGACGATCAAGACCGCATTGGAATTGAAAAGAGCGGCCAGCCAATTCAAATAATTAAAGGACTCCCTACCTCACAAATTGCGCGCTCCAATCTTCCATCGCAATTCCGCGATAGGCGGCGGGTACGGAGTCTGCGACGCCGTGTTAGGGGAGAAGTTCCCGGACCCCTCCTTTCTATATATAACCTTGCGATACACTTTTAAATATATAGAATCCGTTCTCATCCATCCGAATATTGCATCAACCTGGCCTCGCTCAGAAAAGAAATGGTTACGCTGGATGTTTGTCATCTCATTCAGCTGTTCTTGGGTTCACCTCTTTCACGTGCCCTTCGTTTTTTGTGCTTGTAGACGCCATGGAAAAGAAACATTGCCTAACAACATTTCACAAGTGGGCTATTCATGAGTTCTGCAGTGGTCTTGGCGTTGCTATGGCCAATAGATTTGAACGAGTTCAAGCTTTTCTGCGATTCCTGCTCCGATGAAGACACAAGCCGGTGAAGCTCACTCTTTCAGCTCACTCCAGAATAATACCCTATCAGCTTCGATTGGTTCTGCCGATTGACGTTTCGTACTCGTACAAGGTCACAGCAATTCTGAGCGCGTTTCTTACTCATACAATGTGTGAAAGGATATTTTTTTTGATAACGAAAGAACTGCTCGCATATTCCTCTAGTGGAATTCCAAATAGTAGTAAAGCCGGAAATGGATAGCTGAAGATGGGAGCTTCGGTCAAGCAAAACTCCTACTGATTAATGGAGGGCAAGGCCTCAATCTGCTACCTCTTCCACGTCACGATGTTTCTGGAACGAGAGAGGAATGAGGAATGGAATCCTGCCGGGCATTTTTTGTATAGTCTTGTAGTTATGTGTTTGGAATCAACGGAAGCGGAAACACTACGAAGAGCACTGCTCAGACTCGCCAATCAAACGCCATTTTATGCCGGATGTCATTTGGTCGCGATTCGCTCCTCTCATGCTTCGTCTTAGACGAGAATATTTTAGGAGCACCACTGAGCTATACTCGAGCACTATTCCTACTTATTAAGCCATTTATCGACTGTGTAGCAGCTTCGTTTGTGCCGTCGAAAATATAGGGGTGATGTCTCGTGCTACGACACTGTGAAGACTGACATGATCGAGAGCGTTCTCTAGTTTTTTCACTCTCATAGAATTACTTCTTCTCGTTCTTCTCCCTGGCGTCATCCCGCACCGTCGAAGGCACCGCTGTTATTACCAGTTGTCTCCATTTCTTTCTATCACGTAGAATTACATATCCCATAAAAGTAAACAACACCTGATAACACTTCTGGGCGGGATATTTCCTAAATGGTTCAGCCCGAGCCTTTACTATTAGCTTGTTTTCTACAAAGGTTTACTGTTTCTTGTTAGGGAAACAGTAAACCTTTGTAGAAAACAAGCTAATAGTAAAGGCTCGTGCTGAACCATTTTAGGGAATATCCGCTCGGAAGTGTTACCAGGTGTCGTTTACTTTTTGTGCTATTTTTTCCACTTCCCGGAAAGCACATGAGACAACATCAAATAAGTTAGGGTGAATAGCATTTTCTGTTCCCTTATGCATGCGTGTATGCATTGAAATCATCTCGAGACGCGATAAAACCCAAAAAAAAAACTTTTACAACAATCAGAGTGTCTGAGAACGCTGTCCCTTGATAAGAGTTCCCCACTGGCCACAGCCGTCCCCTATTGTCTACACGTTCCGAAAGATCAAATCCCGCTCTAAAGAGCTCTCCTTTCTTTTTTTTTGGTTTGCTCAATTATAGGACACCCGGCAAGATAAAGCAAGTACAGATGTTGGCCTCCATTTACGGAATTTATAAAACCTTGTCACTTCATCCTTTTTAGTTGTTTCTAATGAAAGTTGTCTCTTATTTTGATTCTGCCGGCCGCAACCCTGCTCACCACTGATCGCGCCTTTCCTAAATAACTATAGGCCACACCTGAACTGAGTTGAGGACTGAACGTCGTTTGGTAGGGATGAGTCTCAAATATTTTTTGGCTTCCAGGCTCTGACGAAGGCGATTGGCCGAAACGTTAGCCGAATTAAGCTTGCTATCATCTTGGTCGTGGCTTCAGAGAGACTTCCAAAGTTACATTCATACAATGCTAAGAATAAATGATAGTCGAACATGGTTGCTGATCACGCCGGTGTTCGGACGATGTTAGGAGGGATGAAACAAGGCATGGCGAGCTGTACAGGGACTGGAAAGGGCAATGTATGCCTCAATGACTGGTATCGCCTGGTCCTTTTTCCCATACTTTGGTCCTAAATAAGTAGTGAAGTGCCGTTAACAACCTTAACCGTAATGAAAACATGGTCGTCATTGGAGACTCGAGAGTGCTCTATTGATAGAATCACCCTGGATCACTATTAACTGGGCTAAAACTCAGTTCCATCTTGACTGACTTTTTCGTGCAATGACTTTCGAGCACAGTTCACGATTCATAATGTGAGGTTGAGTGAGGCTTGGAGATAAAACCTAGAATGGCAAGTAATTTACCAACTACGGAGAGAAAAGCTGAAAATTTCATCTGCAGAGAAACAATTACGTTTTTCTTTCGCCATCCATCTGCTTGCTCACTTTTCGTTCCTTGCTTTCGTTGGTATGGGCGCTTTACATGCCGCTCCTTTCACTGAAACTACTGATTTGTTCCTTGTGTTCTGTTAGTTTGCCATGGAGGTGCTCATATCAATGGAACTCACGCCATCATACAATGAGGACATTATACATACATCATGCATCAGTTTTTTACCAACAATTTTCCTTTCCATACAGTAATTTCAAATTGTAACCAGACTTCAGCCATTTCGAACGTTTTGTTATCGTTATGAACGTTTTATGTTAATCATGTAGGCGGTCTTGAACAGGCTGCAGAACAACTTCCTACATCGATGCTCAAAATTGCACTTTTCCGTCCTGATCTCCTAGTCTTCGCGATTCTGGATTTCAAGGAGAGATCCTCATGTTTCAGAGCCGATTATAGCATTCACTTTCCATGGCCGAAAAATTCTTAGATTTCCCGTCAGCCACGATTCATCTATCCAACCAGCGAACCACCCAACCTCGTCCGGCTAAATCCAATCACCGACGTGTAGCTGTTTAAATTCGTCGCTTGTTGAGCTATCTGCCATTTTGTTGCTCAGACTACCTCAGAAGTGCAGATTGTTTCTTGGAACATTGCTGCCTTAGACTTTTTCCATCTTTTCCTGCTTTCAGTGCTTTTCTAGCGATTTCATGTAAAACCAGCTCATTGGAGGAGGGGGGGAGTGATGAGAAAATGCTGATTATTAGCTATAACTTTAATACAGAAAAACTTTTGGATCATTGGAATCAACAAGCTCAGCATTCATTCTACAATGAGGAACGTTTGGATGTCATATTACGGGGTCACAGAGATTTTCGAGCCAACAATTTTAATCATGTCATTTGAACCCGGCTGCAATCGTTGCATATTGTATGGCTTTCAATACATCCCTCCTCGCTGTCGTAAATGACTGCTATTTCACTTTTTTTTTCTTTATCTAACATTGTAGAGGGAAATGGACAGAGTCATTGCGAAATCGTCATTTGTTTTCCCGAAAGCAAATGCCAAGAAAAGGAGTGGGAGAGCAAGTGCAATTCAGAAGATTTTCATTATTTTGATTAATTCCTTCACATAATCTCCTCCAAATTGATTTTCTCATTTTACTTCCTAGAAGGCTCACCTTCGGAAACCGTGAAAGTGCTGATGCATTCTGCCAGCCTGACTAACATCCGTTCTTATGTCAGAAAAGTAGCGTTTTTGTGAGAAATACCTTGATCCCACCTTCATCCCATCCTAATTCTGAGTCTAGTTGACAAAAAAGTTACGCAGATTTGAGCTTAACCTTCAAACCTGTAGCTTCCTACGGAATGAGCTGCCATGAAGTGAACGAAGTTGATTCTTCCTTGCTTCCTAGTTACGGAATTCCTATTGGTGAAAATCTCTGTATAGATTACTTAACTTGTAGGATGACTTTGAATGGAACTTGGATCTATGGCAATGTCCCCTTCGGACTGATCGACCACGTACATTAAATCGCTCCCTTCACCTTCTTTCTCTAGTTTTTTCATAAGAGCAAATGAGATTCCTAAAATCTTTGCACCGCACGCTGCTCTTTTATTCAGCGGGTTGTTAGGACGCCAAATGAATTCGATGGCTCTCATGAAATTTCCTATTATGGCAAATTTTCGAGCGTTCTTGTCGACTTATGAATAATGCATAAGCCACGACAAGAGTATGACTTGGTTCCTTTAGCTTGTAGCATTGCCATTTGGTTTTTGCTCATTCATTTGGTCAAGCATGCTTGATATAAAACGGACAATCGCACTTCTGCACTAAGCGCCTCGGGCAACATTTCGGCAATTTTCCTTTGTAATAACGTCTAATGGGAACGCTGATTAGCTCATTCCCACCACTGCCCCTAAATCCACTTTGTCACAGTGTACTTCGAATTATTACAAATGCACAGAGATGTGCATCTGAGAGTTTCCTTCTAAAATAATGCGACTTCTAGAGAGAAGAGAATTTCTTCAGATTGCCTCAGACTAGGAGATTTATTCATCTGACATCTGGATGAAGTAATCATCCAGATGCTTTTCAATTGCCTTTAGTTCCATTGGAATGTTTTTTCTTCGTATGCTAATGATATACTGGCAATGTTGAGTTGCCGACAAGAAACTTGCCCTTCTCACCAGTGTGTCATGCTTTGCGGCTTACTCTGCGAACCACCTCGACCAACCTTTATGCAAATGGAGGTTTGTCAAATGAAAACCACTACGTGGAGACGTAAGCGCTTTCACTTTTGAAAGGTCTGAACTGCTACGTTGCTTGGAAAGAGATGGTCAGCTCCCTTCACACCATTCGAAAGATTCACACCTGTACCTGAGGTAGACAGCCCCGCGAGAACGAAGAGTTTTCCCATGTGCTTCATTTGCGTTTCGAGCATTTCGAGTCACAAAATATGAGATTGTCTTTTTTCCAACTATGCAGTCAAACAGAATATTCCGCCTTCCCAAACTCTTCAAGAGTGGAAAAAGATTTCTCGGAAGAAAATAAACTCTTACTACAAAGTGCAATGATGAATCTTTTCCTCTGCCTATCGCTAAGTACTGGCATGTTTACTGTTTTCCAGTATTGGCACTGATTCGAAACCAAGACAAATCTTTTTTTCCATAGACCTTCCTTCTGTTTTGGTGGGATTGTATAATATTATTACTGATTTTCTCCTTACACTAAGACCGATCGCTTCCAATTAAAGAATCGAGTAGATGCAAATAAGGTGTAGTAGACAAAAATGTTTGTTAACGTTGTAAAAAGCCCATGACTTGGGTCGTTTAAAGCAGCGAGCCAAAAACGTGGCTGCGGTTCGAAATCAAGAAACTATGGCCCCTTCTGAGGGAAGTATAATGCAGCGAGATTGAGATTGGAGCCATGGAACACCCGATCTAAGCTGGGGATATCCGGCCAGATAATCGTTCTCAGCAGCGGTGTTCCCTGTCACGCCTATGATTACATGTATAGCTGTTATTTATCGAATTCTGGTTCAAAAGCGAAGTGGTCCTGTTTACAGCTAGCTCATTGTATATCTGTGTGGTGTGGTGCCTGAATTCCAGATCATTTAGTCGAGTGTTATCTCAAATTCCAACTGCAAGCTCGTTTTTAAATATACCCCAGTGCATGAGTTTGTGGGGTATTGAAGGCTCTTGAACTTCGTAAGCAGAGAATTAGGATTTTGCCTTTCGGGTTAAACAATGACTTCCTTGTCCGACGTTTCTCTACGGAAGTTCGATGAGTGAGTTCGTTGTCTGTTTTGTTCCTGCATCTCTTCGCAGATTATGCTTTGCCAGAAAAACGAAGAAACATCCGTAGGTAATTGTAGGTCTGATTAGGAAAGTATCAGACCCTGCAATATTCAACATCACGCTTAGCTATCATCATCATCATTCCGACGTTACTCTATGTAGCAGAGAAGTATTGCACTGGCACTGAGTGATGGTGCAGCCATACGATTGCGCCATTGGCAATGAACTTGTCCCCGAGTTGGTATAACCTTGCATTCTTCCTGATGTAGGTATCTCTCAACTAGTAGCAAAATACTGATTTCATATGCAACCCTAACTTGGCTCTACAAACCTTTGATAGCGCATCTGACCGATTCGCCCTTGAAGGACTGAGAATATCACTGAGGTTCAGCTTGCCCTCTTACTTATATGAGTAGTACATCCGTTCAAGATTACTTAGAAAAATGGTAAGATCATTTTGACCAAGCGTTTTGATGAACAGCAGGATATGACATTGAAAGGTACGAAAGGGTATGAAATGGAATGAAAGGATGTGAAATTAATTGCCTGATTTGCTCAGACTGTACAATCTATTGCAACTGGGAGCCTCAGTAAAGAAAAAAACACCGAACTGTCTTAACCGGGATTCAATCAGCAACTCATTACGTGGTGGTGCTATCTCTTGCAATACTCTGAGTACATACAACAGCTTCCATTTCTGTGTCTTATGAACAGCTCGATTCCTTTCCATACTTGTAATTTTATGCCGATCAATCATGCCCCCCATCGCCGCTCAAAGTCGAGCGCCTTTCTTCATGTACATTTCTCCCACAGCCATCGTGCATGGGAACAGCCTGTCGTCATGTCCCACTTGATTCAAGGAGTTGACATAACTGTACTCCAAAAAACAGCGAGGTATCCTAGACTTTTTATGACGTCCATATTCATGTCCAAGAATCCACTGACATCCGAAAAGTTTTAGAGGAAAAATATGCGGGGATTTATGTATATGCAATAGTCAGGAAGCCCAGGGACATGTCGCGCTTTCTTTGTTCCCATGTGATCAAAAATTCCAAAAAAAACTTTGCTTGGACTCAAGCAACATCCCTTATCTATTCGACAAAAAGGCTTCACTTATGCAGCGTTGTTCTCTAAGTACGGGAGAAGCATCACACCGCCCCCCATTGTATTTCAAACCACCCTACTTTAGACGTAGAGAATAGATATCAGTTCCTTACGGACGACACCATTCGGATTCTTAGGAATCAGCTCTAGTTGCGCTTCCTCACTATGTGGGTCCAATAAGTCTTTTCCGAAGATTTTGCTTCAATTCTACAAGTCTTTTTTAAAGGTTCTGCCAAAAACCACCGTTTTCTGGATCGAGCAGCTGTCTATGATGTCATTCTGTCTAGTCAACCACTTCTTTTGAATCATTTCCGCATCGAAGTAGCTCATGCGGTTGAAGATAAAACAATTCGTCTTGAGTCAGTAAATGAATGCTTTTGTGAATTGATAGGTCGCTCTCATTCTTTTCCCTATCCATGAAACTCAAATGAATTTCTTTTTCCCGAATGATGCCTCAATCATTTGTGATTCATTTCCAGCACAAGAAATGCACTCGAATGCCAAGCGATACATAGCACTCAAAGCGGTGTAACAGGATTGGTGATAATTTGTCCGTTTTTTGGAAGTGCAGAGGAAGCGATTTCGAATCCTCTCCTTTTAAGTCCCTCCTGATCTTAACTATCAGCTGTTTATGAAATTCACCGATCCTCACGGATATTTTAGTTTACACTTTTGTTTAACTGCTGTTTTTCACAAAGTTTCAAGATGAAAGTCATCAGAGGTTGCTAAGATGTAGCTGGACCTTCGTCTTAGAGCGAAGTCCAAGTGCACCTGCTTCTCTGGGCATAACAACTTTAGCCCCTACACCACCATAGCCAGGTGAAGAAGTACAAGAAGCTCCCAACTTCACAGTTTACCGTCGATAATGTGTCTAACTGTGCATTGGCGCTCTTAAGCAATGATCGAGGTGTCACGGAAAAGATCTCTGTCACGAATTTTCATTATAAATATAAAGGTAAGGGATTACGAGCCTGGTGCCTGACAAGTCCAACAAAGAATTTGAGAGAACTTGAAGTCGTAATGAGGAACCTTGATTGGCGCTAATTTTTTCGATAATGCCAACTTTTCGGTAGCTTCCCTTCGACATTCTTGCCGAATGGCATTCTTATATAGCAGAGTGTTCTACAGAATTATAATTTATTGATGGCAACAGGAAGTCATGAATCTGCTTAGAACTCCTTTTCGAGACACAATGATTGGTTTGGGTCATGAACTGTAAAATTTGAATCGTAGTTGACTCATACACTAGACTTGTTTGGGCCGGTTGGTGTATTAAGTGATTGCTTTCATTGCCTCGGACGAATCAGGTGTGAATTCAATCCGCCATCGTAACTGGGATGGCTACGTTCTTGGCTTGAGCGAGGATCAGAGTATCAGCTGATTTTTTTCTGCCTACACTTGTAAGTGCTTACCTATCGCAACGTCACCTTACACTCCAAGAAAAATATCGAACGAAAGTCAAGTATGAAGTCAAATTTCAGAAAACGAGACTGATCAGCGCCGAAAATTTTATTCTGGCCTATTTTGTTTCGGCCGAATTAATGGATGGTAAACACAAGACCTAATGGGAAAAATTTTGAGACTCAAAAATAGACAAAGAGCTGAAGTGGCTTGAAGGTTCCGAGGAGGACCCCCACTTCCCCACTTGGGATTTGCCATTCATTTGTTCTCTTTTCAGAAATTTAATTATTTTGAAATGCATCCAGATTTATGCACGCTTACAGTGATTTCAGTGACATTAGTATTAGATCCGGCACCGGAATTACTTATGCTTGATGATGCCCCTGCCACTGGGCAACCCCTTGTAATTTTGAAATCTGTTAAAGTTGCGCTCAATGTGCTACCACATGGAGAATACAACTCGAAGGGATAATGTTAGTCTCGTGTACGGGTAAACCAAAGACCATTCAGTTGAGTAATGAAACGGCTACTAATGCTTATGAGGTTTGGGCGATAGTTTGCTCGTGTGATCGCAAACATCAGCCTACTTGTACCATCCACCACAGCACACGACAGCCGTTTCCTTCTCATTGTTATACACCATGTTTATGTTCTTCGCATGGAGGACGGATTATGAGGGGACAAACAGAGAATTCTCACTGAACGAGACAGTTGTTTGTGGAGCAACTGAAATGTGTCTCGCGACCCCAAAAAGCAGCTGTGCAATGACAGTTCTTGGCTAGCAGTTTATTTCAAAAGCGCGGAAGTACGTAGAGCTCCTTGTTGAAGCCATGCACTGTGACTTCCAAACGATCCGAATGTTGTTTCTTTTTGCTTTGTGGCATGCTTAAATTGTTTGTTTACCTTAGAACATCTATTATCTGTTTTCTCTACTACTAAGTGTGGATCCACTAATATGAAGGATGAGCCGTGCATCTGCTCGAGCCGTATATTTAGACAAACATCAGAGCTTTTGAATCGGAATTGCTCCCTAAATCATGTGAAAAAGCATTATCCGGGAAAGAATCAAACAACCGTTTGTGAGAGAGCGTAAGAAGCTTCCACATGAAGTGGGCGAAAGCTGGCACGAGTATGCACTTTTGAGAAAAGCCCAGATAAAGCGCTGGAGCTTATTGTTCATTTTGTGGCAATTAAACATTCGATGATCCTAGCGGTAGTGGGGTAGTGGTTCGAATAGAGAAGCTGGGTCGAAACAAAAGGTAAGCCATGCTCACAGGTTAACTCTATTTGCCAACTAGAAAGTTTCTGCTTCGAAGCGCATAAATCCTCATTTATGGGGGCGAAAGAATTGGGCGAAGATGTAGTTGGTGGTAGCGGGCCACTGTACAAAGTATGTAATATTCGCTGCCTTATTCCATACTCGCAATTCTCCTCATGTCATACCCGAAAAGAACCTCACACGTCAGAACCATCACAGGCACCTTCGTGATAATTTGAAGGTTCGGTTTGCAGTTAACCTTCATGTCTGCCGGTCACAGGAACACTGTTGACATAACCGACATAGGCGTCAAAGCTTTTCAAGGGAGTGGGTCTGCGATAGTATGATGATGCCATTTGCTGTGTCTTTTTTTATGTTGGATGTATTTGACTTCAGCGAAATGGTTCCCGAAAGCCGCTTATACGGCTCGTTAAATGGCGAACCCACATAGGGTTAAGTTAGCTCATTACTTCGTTGACTTCTATTTTCGTCCAACAAGACCCTTATAATTGTCACGGTGTCATTGGAAATTGTCATTGTCATTGGAAAATTCGAAGTGAAGACAATCCCTCCACTTTCCTTCCTACAATAAGCGGTGTACGTGATAGATACATGGAATGAAAGCACACTAAGAAAGGCTTACTGTGCTTTCTTCTATGTATCTATCACGTGCACCGTTCTAATTTCTTCTCGTCCAATTCTCTCTTCTTTTTTGGCTGGAAACATTTCAAAGGAAACTTCGCAACAGTGAGGGCCAACCCCCTCAACGGCTGGCTCTTCCTTGAAAGGCGGGATATACTAACTCACAGCGGCTTCCTTCCTTAATGACGCTCCTAATGAGGTTGCGACAATCCAATAGACCACACCGATTTACATAAATTATGTGTCCTCGCCTTAACACTTTCACAATGTTTCCCTCCTCAACAGACTCAATCTGTTTTCACAACACAATTGTTCACCCCTTTCGTGGGGAGTATCCCTCACCAATTGGTTTTATTTCTCCATGTACTTGGCGTTTGTTCCCAGCTGTTCCTTTAATTTCCTCACATTTTGCGGCTATTATGCAAGCCTGTGAAAGATGTCTCATTTTTAAGAAATGCACTAAAACCATTGCCTCTTTCAAGAATTACCGAAAGTCGGAAGATTGTGCGATTATTATCCTTTAGATCGTGGAATAACCGATTTCTAGACATACTAACAGAACCGGTGTAAAGTCTCCTTGCTAGAACTGACCTCTGACCCAGTACTTAAAATTGTATCCTGCAAGCACGAATGCTCAAAAACAAGGAATAATCTGGGGTCTTTGGACGGCTCTACAGTAGATAAGGGACTGCAAGTCACTATTCCGTAAAAGGAACTTCTGATTGCTTTAAAGCTGCTCACTACTAACTAACTAAGCTGCTAAAGCTTCCAGGAAAAGCTATTGAAAGCTACGGATTTGCAGAGTAACTCATTTTTAGAAGAATGGAAGTTCATTTCGTTTCGCATGAAAAACCCCATTACCTGAGCTACAGCTCGGAGCTTATCTAACTTTGGGGGGTAAAGGTCTGCCAGAATCTAACCAAACCTTTCATTTCTTGATTGAGATGGCTTGTTCAATTGAGATTGTATAGATGGCTTGAGATTTCATACCGAACATAACGTTTTGCTAAGTTAACTTATAATAATGAGTGTGAATTATAGCACTTTCATGGGGCCGGACGCGAACGCAATGCCCCGCACCACCTTTTTCGCCAGTGCTGATCCCTATCCCCGTCATCTCATCATTACAACATTATCTTATCATTTTTGCAAAAGAATTCACTCGAGATCCTAGTGCTCGGTCAAATTAATGGGAAACGCAGGTATGGTAGAGTCAAAGTCATCCTATAAGTGACCATGTTAATAATGCAGGAAGTGGAAAATGCACTTGGAATCTCCCCCAACCAGCAGCTGGCACTGATTATTTCCAGACTTCTTCCTTTCCAATGTTTTCACTTCCAGGCGAAGTCTTGTTAGATCGCACCGCCATCTTGTTATTACACTCAGAACAATCTGTACCGAAAAAGAACGAAGTTGTATTTCACTCGATGATTCAATTTTTCAATTCAAAGCTGCACGAAGTTCGCCAAACAATTTTCCGTGATTTGAATGAGCACGTGAGAGATGAGTGCAAAGTAGATCCTTCATGGATTGTATGTACAGAGGAGAATTACTGGCTTGACAGGACGATCAGATTTCGGCGATCTCAAAAACCGTCTCCACTGCCTCTCACTATACACTATAATTGTTCCCTGTATCTATTGCCGGGATGGTAATTCATCCGTCCCGCCATATGAGGACTACGACCTCAGCGCTACGCAAATTGCTTCAAAGAGCCGATTCTGACTCGACTTTAAACTTGCTCCATCCGAAGTTTTTCAATTTAATATTGGAGCTTAGAGTCATGTCGTTAGCTGATTCCCTACTTCGGTTAGGAGCACAATTTCTCTGAAAAGCTCGTTTCTTGTTGAGATAAGTTTTTTTGTGCTCTGGAAGGCTTTTACAACTTCTCTGAGCAAAAACAGCAAGCAGCGTTATTGGAAAGTGTAAGCAACTTATCTCGATTGAAACAATAAATTCTATTCAAACTATTGTCAACGGTAGTATTCTGAGTCATCGTCTAAATAGAAATGGAAACCTCGAATGCATGCGATTGACATTGCCAATAAAGCAAGTCTAGTATATTCTAGTGTTTTCGATTTTTCATCGTCTAAATAGAAATGGACCTTGTTTACCCTGTTTCCACTTTAGAAAGAGTGGAAGATCTCTCGTATTTGGTGGGCTCCCTCGAGAAAGGTGCATGTCATAAAAGCCATTTTGATCTGAGGAGGTGAATCTGAATCTTTGAGCTTGAGTGCAAGCAAGTGCTCGCACAAAATCTGCTAAAATTGGAAAGACAAGGCCGGGATCACAACTATTCCGTCCTCGATCTTTCAAAGTCCGAGGAATTACATTTTACAGGCACAGTTCACAATAAAAACGACTTATGAGATATCTCGCTAGAATAATTTTGTGGTCTCCTCGAATACCGTGTGTGGCGCTGTCAGCTAGGAAGACGGCTTAGTTAGAGCGCTATGAAAGCTCAGAGATTATTTTGTGCGCGTGCGCGGACGAGTTTCACCGCCATCGTAGAGGCTGCACCATTTACAATGGAGCCCATGAAAGAAGTTTACCATCTTATCATGATCCATAGCGATAATGGAATGCAATTCTGGAGAGTTGCGGTTTGAAGTAGTCAGCTATTTGCGCNCCTTCATCACCGATTCGCTATTCGCGACCAGTAACTCCGCTTTTCGACTCAAAATGGGTCCCTCAAAATTATCGTGAACTGTGTCTTTAATGTTTAAAACTTTAAGCCATCTTGTATTTCTCATTTTTCCTTGTATTGGACCTTATTTTCTGCCCGATCAAGTCTTTTTATGTTTCCTTCTAGAAAAAACCTTATGTGTTGCAGCTGGAGAAGGGTGTTACGCTCCTCTTTCAATTGGGAGCGATATTCATTAGTGATATGTTAACTTTCAACGCTTACTGACTATTGTGAAGATCAATCTCTGAATCAGTTAACCCCGTACAATTCCATAGATAGGTGCGACTCCGTTCTAGATTCGTTATCCTTGACTTTATCAATCTCCTTTGTTTCAAAGTCGTTCAAGCGTAGTGAAGCACGCACTGAGGCCGAGGGGTCAATTTCACAGGCCAAGTCATAAACAGTTATTCGCAATCCCAACAAAAGTCGCCTATGAATCGTTATTTGTGAAAAAAGGAATGTTGGTGATAGTTATACTACACCGAAAGCTCTAGAGAAGGTCTCAATCATGCTACGCTTGGGCTTGTAATGCAGTCTTCGAAGGCAACCTCTAGTAGAAGGACAGAATGTTATCATCCACTCGTTCTCAGCTTTCATCAGAAAACGAGAGCGAAGTAGAAAATGCAACTAACGATGTGGAGGCAAAGGTGATTTAATGACAAAGTGACGCACTACCACTTCGAGTCCGGGATTGATACTCGCTCAGGGGCACACAACCCTTGCTATGTCCTTAGGGTGGTTTAGTTGGTGCTAGACTGGTCTGAAAGGATAAATAAGGTCGATTTGTACATGGGCTGACCGCCTCAAGTCATCTTATATGCCTCACATGCTTTCAAAACGCCACTATGACTCTGAGTGAAGGTTGATTGTAGGGGCATCCTGAAAACGGGATCGATCAACGTTAAAAGACGTAGTCCTTCACTCTAACAATAGGGAACCGACCTGAGATTCTTTCACTATCAACAGCTGACAGAGAGCAGGTCCTTCTACTCATACATATAATTTTGTGGGTTCTGAAAACGAAGACTTGACAGAAACTTCGAGCCTGTGCACCATCAAGCGAATAAATGGTTCCACCTCACACTCTGTTAGGAGAAGGACCTGAAACTTCGGCTACTGAAAGCAGCATATGAAACCTAAGAGAGAATTAATCGAAAATATATTTTACGAAGTGTTTAAGATGGAGGCGTAATGAATCGAAATTCTGCATAGTGTGGGAGTGCTAAAATTAGCCCATTAGCCTCAAAGGAGTTCATGCTCATGATCATCTTCGTTCTCCTATACTGTTGCGACCCTATTTGCAAATATATAATGATACCGGTTTTGACCGGGAACTGTCTCAAACTGATAACTCATGCGCTATAGCTCTGTTTCTGTAAAAATTCAGCCAAACATCCTGAAATACCTAAATTTTTACGACCAGCTAACCAGTATGAAAACGCGAATTCGCTACGAGGCCTGTTATTCGGTGTGTCCTTCACCCAAATCGCTAACTTCAATTTGATGGATTTGGCATCACAGCAATTTTCCCTCGCAATGGTAGTTTTGAGTGACAGCAACAACCACCTGTTGCTCGGCCATCTATGGAGCACACCTGAATATCCATTATAGAATGCCTACAAACCACGGCTTCCCCAGGTTCATTTCCCATTATGCCACTTGCAAAACTGAAAGCTGGTTCTCAATGCTGAAGTGTTTTGAGGGCGTTTGCCTCGGAACACTCTTGCCCAGCCTGTCTAAAAAGTTCTTTGTTCCCGTTGAGGCTTCCAAAAATGTATTCTCTGCCTTTCGCTCCTCATTGTTTCAAGCCTGCCAACAGCACTTGCACTTGAAAGATTTTTCGTTCAAGTGTTATGGCGTCTTTTATTTTCCAACTTCTGAACAACTAAGCGGTTCAGCTTGCTTTCTTCCCAGCCAAATGCCGTTTATGCATCAGCTCCTTTCAAGAACTGAAAAAGCACCATCTATTCGAGCAAGGACAATGGTTGCACCCGCTTCCATTAAATTTTTCCCCATTTTTCCATTAATGCAAGTGTTTCACAACCCTGTATGGAATAGATCACCATGAACTCTCTGAAACAAATTTTTGATGAATTCTGTAGCGCCTGAATGAATTTTGTAGCACTTTCTGAGTGCTGACAGCTTTTTTGCTCCTAACCCTTACCATCCCTATCTATAAATTGTGATTGAGTTCATTTGTCTGTATTGTATGCCATATTTAATTAATCCAACAAAACTAAAGCTGTTCGAGTGCTTCAGATTTTTTCGAAACCCACCACGTCTTTGCCTTTCATACAGATTACAAAGGCCGCGAAATGTCACTCGATCCGATAATTGGGAGTTAGCCAAAATTGCCCTTACCCTCACCATCCAGCCGACTTTTTCTTTCGCCCTTTGACGACTGTAATTGTAAGAATATTGAAATCTGTGAGCAAAGTGCCAGAAATAGGGATATTCGGCTTCTCTCAAGATCGAATTGACTCTATTCCCCTTTCCATCAGTTTCCAACCTATCACTTTACTTAACTATTTACTCAGTAACGTACTCTCGCACTTTGCCTACGCAACGATTTACTGAGACTAGCCGGAAAAACGATTTACTGAGACTAGCCGGAAAAGTGATTTGGGTTTAGTTCTCCCGAATGGATCACAGGCACCAATTTGTAGACCCGACGGGAGAGAAAGCTGTGCAAGCACCAATCTAGGAGATGATCCCAGACTACTGGTGTGGTAGCCTGCCCACTTTGCTCTAACCCCCTTCCGACCATGACCAAGGTATGATCCCAATTCACCTCCAGTAGCTATGTTAGTTTTCCATATCTTAATTTCAAGATCCCAGGCCTAGCCAAAAAACTTATGCAAATAGGCTTCAGTTTCTTTTCCTTCTTGTGCAACTGGGGTTATTTCACTACTCCGTTCTTCTACATGGTTTGCATAGGCACGTATTGAGCACTCTCATCAGCAAGGAGAAAGCGTTTTAGTACTCATGTAGAGTGCAGCCCTTTCTTTTTGAGAGGAAACGAACGAGACCTTAGTGCCCCAAACTTGAGCCGTCTCCTCCTTTTTCCTGATTTTTCCGGATTGTCTCAAATATCGGATAGTTGAAGTTGGTGAAGTTTTGCTTTAAAACTGCCTCTCAGCAACATTTGCCATCATTAAGTCGATTTTACTATATAGTTGTTAAGGTTATCACTGGAATCAAGAAGCGGGAAGTTCAAAAAATGCTTCCTGCTAATTTTAGGAGTTGTCAGGCTAGAGAGCACTTACTGTGGCAATATGTAGAGGGAAATTCAATGTTTATTGTAAAGTTGGTGATTACCACATCATTTTCTTAGAATTCCTCTTTTTACTTTATTTTTGATTTCTCCTACGCTGAGCAAAACACGGCACCATTCTCGCTTATCTTCGACACTCCGTCGGCACGTTGGCAGCATCAGATTGATATTATTCTTATCGCATCCTTTCCATCATCGTCACTGCTGCATTGATTTTCTCGGCATTTTTGTACTCGTTCTTGTTAGTTTTTTTTNTTTTTTTTAGTTACAAAGATACTTCGAGAAAATCTTCCATGCTTCATCGTTCTCTTTAGTGTATTTCACACTAAAATTTTGTTCAGCACATTTTATTGCTTCTTCTGCGGCGTTTGTTCGGATAATTACCAATTGAAGGCAATAACCGAGTCGTTCTCCGTCTTACAACCCTAAAAAGTTTCTGAGCAGGATCATAAAGTACCTAAAATCTGGTCGGCTTCCCTTTTCTCGCCTGTGCTCATGTTGTCAAGAGCTCTAGAAGTGTCTGAACAAAAATGAAGATCCTCTTATTAGTGCTGCAGAAATAGTTTACCATAGTTTAATTGACTTTCAAATTCGCCATTAAAAACGATCTATTTATAAAGTGATAAAGGAAAGTGAAGCAGCAGTTCCCATCAGTTGTTCAGACCGAATTCTGCGCTTTCTTTGTCGAGCTCGCGGAGATCACTAATTGTATTGTGCCGCTGCATAATATCGTAGCGCTTTCATTCATTGCGAACGTTTGATAAGAACATACAAAGAAAACGTACCGTTGTGGGTCCCCCATCATTATTTATCGGCAGCCTGCTCCCATCTATCGAAAACTTCGTGGTTCCTTTTCGGCAATCATGTTAGAGAGTGTAGAGCCTCTCATCTAAGCTCTCGAAGGGCTGCTTTGGTAGTGGTTGCGCGTATGGGGGCAAATTGTCGTGTCGGCTGGACCTTTTGGACCGCAGTGCCTCAGTTACTCGCCACATCTGGGTCTGGGTCATACTAAAGTCATTGTCGGCCGTCGAGTCCTTTTCAAGAGGTTCCCTTTCCAGTCGCTTATGCAGGGCGAAAATTCTTCCAAAGTGATGTCGTCTCTTTGGACTTGACACACCTCTCATTCTATTCTCCCCTTACACGCTGCAGATGTCACGAGAAGTTTCAGCAGCGCTCTAACCTTTATCAAAGACGAAGGATAACAGAACTTTATCTCTATCTTCGACGGGAGGTGTGGCTTCTTGTCGATTGAGAACTCCATTTTCTGTATCTTACATTCGAATGGTGGTCAACCTTCAAGTATGGCGGAAGGAGAGCATTGTAGAACAGAAGAAGTACACTCGAGAGATGTGAGCGGTTTACGGAGTTATCCTTGCATTGAACGAATTCGAACCCTCGAACGAAGGCCAAAAACAGTGAGTAAACGAAACTATGCACCATCCCAATAAATGCAAAACAAGTAGCAAGGAATTCCGACATTCTACATTGTATCTCGCCACAGATGACAAAACGAAAAACTTGTTTACGGTATTCTGCCCTTTTTTATTAGCAGAAGAGAAATCAGAAGAGAAATCGATAACTCATATATTTAATACCGAGCGAATTCAAGAGAATCCGATTGAACTACGTCCGAGGGCACGTTTCGAGTCAAGTCCACCCGTGGTGACTGAGTTCAAGAAAAATGTAGAATAGTGGGCTGGTAGAAGGTACATATGTATGTGTGTATGAAGGGCGAGATTTATTACCAACTGATCACTGGGAAATCCATGGTCGTTGTTCCCATTTCTAATGAATAAGAAGCATTTTGGAGAATTAATAGGTTGAATTGTAGCAAAGTGCTGTGAATTTCAACTTGACGAGAAGAATTAACAAACATTGACATTGTAATCAATCAATCCGTATGGACCTCACTGACCGTCTCAACCTCAAACAGCTTTTCGGTTTGACTTGACGCTTTTTCACCGAAACAAAGAGTGCACCTGGTATACAATGTCTAGGTGGTGCATGTGGTCACCCCAAATGGGTCTATTACCCGGTGGGTGGGTAAGATTGGGATTGGAAAGCTAAAATAGACATTTGTGGCCGAGGTAAGCGCAGGGCAAATTTGTGTTAAGAGAACATCCGCTACACTCCTTGATCGTATGGACCAAATTCTTAAACAACTCCATCAGAGATATGAGTTTCGAAACTAAACGAGGAAAGTAGAAGGGAGAATGTAGTGTGAGATTCATGAAATATCAGCTCAGGGATGCTCAGCCATTTGTTTGTACAAAAACCACAGCAAGAGAACCATGGTAACTGGAGCCTAACGGGGTAGAAACGGTTTTTCAAAACCATCTCGATTTTACGGGCAATGAAAGAAGCCTTAGATATAATTCTCTTAATTATATTCTACTATATTATGAATCAGAAATTACGCGAATTAAATTTTTTTCATTAACTTCTTTTTTCAAAATTTTCCCAAGTTCCTCTAATTGATGCGCTATTTGCTTTGCAATTAACCACTATAAAACTCTGTTTACGAGTTGATGTATTCCTGTAGGCCTAAAGGATAATCCCGACACCCGATATTTCTAAGGGATAGTTTCCCACTTTTTTCAGTCGGAATCGTAGCGTGTGTTGAATGAGTATGTGGTCTATACAATGACTTGCGGTGGCCAGTCGATGTACAAGTCCATCCTCTCGAACTAGTCTGGGACCAATTAACCGACCCTTGTTGAATGGAAGACCTGGTTGGCCCAGGCAAATATCGATCCAGGATTCGAATCCGCGACCATGTGTGTGTAATGGTGCGCCACTTGCCATTACATCACCTTCGTCGCTACTGTAAGTACAGTCTCATATGACAGTGACAAAGTGGCAATGAATTTCTCGATGTACCCATTATAGGCGTTTCTGACGGGTGCTTTTAGGGCAGAGCGTGTTTTGGCAAACCGTTGTAGAATTGTAGAAATTACAGAGATGTCCATCTTAATGTTACTGTTGCTACCCATACGGAAAGGCCTAACGGCATTCAAGTCTTCAATAGTCGGCTATGTGATTTCTTATAAGGTTGTCCAGCGTATGTTGAAATTAATCCATATTTTGATGCCGTAGCAGGACCTGAGTGAATCATTCATCTGACAAACTCCACCAGTTCTGCCTGAACATTTTTGTTAGTTCAGTTTACCTCCGAATTCAATAGTGCCCTTGCCTTCGGAGAGGTGGGTGGAGAAGTTGCGATCGAGGTCGTTGTGTAAAACCGTTCGATAATTAGAACTGAACTGAAAACTGTTTACAGCTCCGCGCTTAAGAGTGACTGAAGACAGAGGAGAGTGTATGGAGTCGATCTGATTGTAAATACTTATTGTAAATACTTCCATTTGACCCACGCCATGTCTACTACTTCTATTCACTTTACTGGAAACTCATACGGATCTGCATACATCTTTCAAAACTCCTAATTCTGCTTTGAGTTTTCTTTTCCCTTTCCATACCTGCAAAATATTTTTGTTCGGAGAAGTCCACGACGTCCCATATGTTGATGACGTTCAGGTTTTCTGGTTAACGTCCCATTTCAATAATCGTGTCCTACAGAGGAATCATGGTGCATCTTTGCGGGTTTCGCCCACTCAGGCTTCTCATTTATTTGGAAAATTGCCATACTGATTATCACTCATGAAAAAGGGCGTGCATCGCCGTGCACAACAAGTCATCGTTACTCATTTTTATAAAATACTCTTGAAGTGCCGCAATAAAATCATCTGCTGCAGATGTAAAGTATTAGCTTCTGGATGGTATAGGGATATACCTGGAGGCAAGGTGCACCTTCTGCCACCAATCGTACAGGTTTTTGATTCCAACTGTACTATCTCTGTTTTTTGAAGGCGTTTTCCATTCGAGAAGGTCGACCTTGATCGTACTGACAGTCAGGTTTCCAAGATCGTAGTGAAATGAGCGTTTATCTGCCTTGAGTTCTAGTACTCCTGGCAGACAACGTAGGAGTGGGTGCAAAGTTTATTTGGAGCAGAAGAGGGGGACGTGGGAAATGTGGATGCAATGTTTCAAGGGCCACAACGTGATCGTAATAGTATTTTTCTATAGTATATACAGTAGCGCTCAAAAGTATTCGGTCAAACACTTTCACGCTTCTTCGTTCATGACTTTTTTCTTCGTGGAGCAAACCGCACGAAATTCTGATATGTTCAACTAAATCATATTTCCTACCATCCAACATTGTTTGACCGCAAAGCAACAATATCCACATGACTGGGAACAGGGTGTTTTTTTTTGCGGTAGCAAATCCCATTAAGCAAAGTAACTGACGTCTGCAGTTATTCGCTCCTTATGTGCGTTATTCTCGTCTACTGTGTACGGCATTAGCGCTCGTATACTTAAGACATGGCAAAAAGGAAAGAAATCTTAGAAGGACCAATGTCTGTATTTCCAGTTGATTTTGAGTTCAAGCCCTTTGGACGATCAGATTGCAGGTTAATAGTGATAAATATTCACAATACACCCATGCTGCACATATTGAAATTTCGCATGATCAAGTCCAGTAGGAAAAATGTTACGATTGAAAAATACAACTGAAGAAGCTTTTCGCCGAATACTTTTGAGCGCTACTGCAATATTCTCCATTACCTATTTATGCTCATTTGTACATTGTATCAAAGGATCGTTCGCATATAAGGTAATCTATAAGGAACAATAATTCACTGAAATAACATATTACACTTCATATAACATGTGCGTGAGACTATGCATGGGTGTGTATGTTTGTGCCTGCGTGTGTGCATAAGTGGTATAATGGTGTGGGTGTGTTTGTGTGCATGTTCGGAATTCATATCCCCTCCCGTGTACCGAGTGCGTTCAAATTTGGTAGGAGTGCAGGCGGCAAGATGCAAGCACTGGTGATAGATTTTAGGGCTGGATTGCAGTAACGGGTAACGGGCATGCTCATCCGATAAAAATGAATTGTTAAGTTCTGCCAGTAGGGCACAAGGGTTGAGCTGGTCTATGCACTTGCTTTTCATTGAGAATATGCAATGCCAAACCCAATGAGGATACGGGTCGAACAAGCAAAAGTTAAGAGCATAACCATCCATGATAGGTTGGCCGGGTACAGAGCGTGGGACCAAAAATCTGCTCCTATCCTAAAACGTTCCGAAGAAGGTAAAAATGTGAATCGAAGCTGTCACAGCTAGAGATTACACAGCAGGTAAGGAAGGCATGAAAAAGGACAAAAGATAAAATCTAAAAGCGACAGCCCTATTCAAATGCAATGCACATTATGCACCGCTCTGACATGGACCTTACATGTGTCGTAGGATTTACGCCGTGTGGATGCTGGTCTCATTCAAGATAGTTTGGTCCGCCTTTGGGGCAATGGTACGACAGTTGTAGGTGAAAACTCGTAGGCAGCCTCCACGCCTCGAAGGCTTTTCGTCCTGGCTCTGTCGAAAGTCAACCACGCAAAACAGAGAAGTCTCAATCTCCGCAGCGCAGACATGCGCTCAACGTCCGGCATTCGTGACGCCGAAGTATATGCGTGGAACGCAAAGAAACGATGGGCAGGACACGTGGTCAGACCGCTGGACCACTCGCTTTACATTCTACTTCCCACGTGAGGTTAACCGCGCACTTGGCCGTCCTACAACGAAATGGAGTTACTCACTAAAAAGACTTCAGGGAAAAGTTGGCCAACACTGGTCCCAAACCGCTCAAGATCGTCAAAAATGAAAGGAAGCATGTGCTTGCCGCTGAGGATTATCAGCCGACAACGAGCGTCCAAGTATACAAGTGGATGCTGGTCAATACATCGACCTGTTATTCGAACTCCAAGAAAATGGAAGAAGTTTGGCGGGAGTGTAAGTATAGATGTAGCCATTGATGATGGACAACTGGTTTCGATCGATGTCGATTTGTACTAGCTGGCATGGGCTACCATCTGCTCAATTTCAAACCGAAAAGTAAAGGAGGATGACAGGCGCTAGTGTGGTATACCAGTTTCAAAGCAAAAAGGAGTAGAGGCCGGTGTGAGCCGGGCGGCTAGTAGTTATATTACAATATACATATAGTATAATACTATATCGTTACAATACCCTTTCTCGTTCTTCACCATCTGCATGGCACCTATTAGCTCCTATGTCAAAGTACCCCTTCTACGAATTGTTCGAAGTGTTAGCGTCAAACGTGATGGCACGTACAGACTTTCACCATCAGACCTATCTTGTGGGATGCGCTATCCCGGCCAACTGAGAAGCTCCTAATAAGACTCCTACAGGTAAAAATGTAGTTGGGGGGCCACCTATCTTAAGGTCAGTATATCAAGAAATTTATTTATTTATTGCGTGTCCTCCCCAACTACATTTTCACCCTCCTACAGTATTTCTCATCTAGAAGCTCCATATTCTTTCTGTACAGGAAAATCATTTGAAGCTCGATTTCGCCTGCCAATTTTTCTGCTCATATAACCTTTCTACAGTCTACTGCTCCAGCAACACCTCTAACTCCTTACTTTTTCATCTGCTTTCCATTTTTTCAGTTCGATGGGATGAAGACGGTGAAACTCAAACGGGTAGCTATCCTTGCCAGTGGTGCCTTAATTTTCATTCTACTCTGTGTTATCACCTCTCTGCCGCCAACGTCCAAGAATCCACGTTTGGTAAGAGCGATCAAGCCAGAAGTACGATTACCGGTGAGGCGGTTTTAATCCTTTTTGAGGTTGTTTCGATGGTCAAGAAATGAGACCCTGCGAGAGACTTGTGGGAATTTCCCGGCATTGTTATGTGCAGAGAAATGAAACTAATACCGGGAATATTGGAAAGGTCTTTTGGATAAGGAGACAACACTTTTCGTCTTTTCAGGTGCCTAATGCTTTCTCCAGACCATCTCTGGTAGTCTCACTGCTTCGTTCGCACTCATTTTAAAGCTCTGGCTGAAGGCTGGGGGAAGGAGGGGGGGGGGGGGGGNCCCTTTGAACTAGCAGACACAAGGTCGAAAGGTACACATTTCGTGAAAGAGCCCAAATTTGTCGAGCATGCCTTTGGTCCAACTCTGTATGACTTCAAGACCTTTGCTCCGGCCATCCCTTCTTGAAACTCGTGGAAGGCAAACCCATGCGATCCGCTACTGAAGCCCTCGATACACGTGGCTCCAAGTGAACAGAAACGTTGGCTAGGATATAATAAGTGTGCAACCCCGTTAATGCAATTCGACGACCTCCTGTCGAGCCTGTTGCGCTGCTCAGCGAACCACTGCGGTATAGCCTTATTATAAATTTCATGCATGTGGATTTGTCAAACCGGTTGATTTAAGAGACTCTCAGATCATTCACAGGCTTCAACCTCCTATTTAGATTGCACCCGACGAGGAAGTCGAGATCCTGCCTTCAAAACCCGTTCAAAATATTCAGCAGCACGTCGATGCCCTCCGAGAACGAACTGACACAGACGAAAATGGTACGTCCCTATTGCTTCTCATCGACGAATTGCTACATAAGTGTACTTCATAAGATCGGCTGGACTACGAACGAGTGGTAGCTTATTTTGATTTACGCGCTTGCGGAGCTACTCCTTAGCTAAAGCGCTATGTCGAGAAGCTTATCACAGTTCCATAGCTTTTTTCGAAAGCTTGGTGTCGTGGGCAAAGGTTTGGGAGAAATATAAAGGATATGTACCAATCCGTTTCTCATGATCACCGTCTCACGTCTTCTTGTTATAAGCCTGACGTTATCTGGAAGGCGGAATCAATGTAAGTGGCAGCCGTTGTACGTCATTCCCACGTCACACTGAACCACATGATGCATGACGTTTTGGAGAACGGCGCTGAAAAGCTTGGGCGAGACGGTATGGCCCTGTCGAACCTCCAATGACTTTCTTTTATATTGGTTATATGCTGGCGATGGAATTGTTGCTGAGCTTGCAAAACATTTCCACATAAGAACACATATGAAAATCCTGGTTGCCCAAGGCTGCAATCACCACTTTTGTCTCGACGGTATCAAGGGCTTTGTCGATATCGACAAACGTAACAAATGATGGTCTCCTGTACTCTCGCGATACTTGATATGATTCATAAGTCTTGCGATAGTGCAGATGTGATCGGTCGTATCGATTGTACTGAACCGTCTCGGTATCCTGCTCGCTCGCTTTAGGATGACTCGTGTGAAAACATAGTGTTTACATTGGTGGAATTTGCCAGCGTCGTCTTAGACTCACTCTTCTTATACAGCGAACAATCTTGCTAGTGTTTCACTATGTGTTCGCTCTGCATTGCGATAGGTATCGGGTGGACAGCTTAGGGATTTGATGAATGAAGTGGAAAGCTCTTCGGATATTTTGGTCGAATTCGTTGAGATCAGACGTACATTCTTCATTCAGATGGTGTTATGTCGATATCCGAAAGGGAGAACTGTAAGATGGAGATTGTGGCTAAGCAGGTAAGCACGGCTGTCAAAGAGATCCAAGTGTATCCGTAGATGACAGTCTCTATTGCCCTCTGAAGTGCAGTGTCTATTTAGCCAGAACGACGTAGGAAAGTCATCTCGGTTTTGTAATTAGCCAAGATTCTGCGGAACTTTTATCATTCTTAGCGGCTTGCAGCCAGTAATGCGACTTTTCTCTTTCAGATCTTCTTCCATCTGCTTTACATAGCTTTACAAGTCGGTATTGCCTGCGCCTCGCGCGATTCCACGCTTTCGCCTTATCCAATCAGAATGAGAGACTACGAAGAGAGCGTCTTTTTGCAACTTGTAGACTAACCGTTTGCCTACCACTACTGCGAAGCTGTTTGACAAGCTCTACGTTGTCACAACAGCTCTCTCACATTGGAAACCGTACCTTGTGTGGAAGAGAAAGCTGTCCAAACAAATGTAGGGCTTCAGAACAACAGCAAGACCAGTCGCACAAAACTGTCAGTTAAGGATGATGTGATCTAGTTTTTTACGGAACTGTCTAATTGATAAGAGGTAGTTCCAATGACCATCGCAATTAGGAGGTATTCCGAAACTGAAATCCAAATAACCATGGATCGTGTGCTTCGACATGATAAGCTCGGACGGTTTTTGACATGCCAATTCTGTTCCGTTCTGTGAGTTCCGATGACAAACTCTTCAGCTGTTCTTCTATAGCCACTCTGGGTATTGAAATAATCGACATTAAAGTTAATAAAAGTGATCTCCTCTATAGAACTTTTCCTTGCGTGCAAGCTGAGCTCCACTTCCTAGGTGCTTTATGTTGGTACGTAGGCAAGAAAATTGGTTGACCAGAGGTTGACCCACGTCTTATCAATTTCAAAAGCCCAGTTTGTTTTCTTAACCTTCCGTACAAGAATAACGTACCAAGAAAAGAATCAGGATAGAATATCCAGCCCGAAGATGTAAGCGACCTTCCCGCAAAGCATAGTTGTTCATATTTACTGGAACTCAGTTCAGTTCTCTGTTAAAGCCCTTTTATCTCAATCCATCAGAGTGGGGTATACAGGGCTACTTTGAATTCTGCGTGAAATGACTAGAGCATTCTTTTTTTTCAGAGCGGCGGAAGAATAAAGTGGTGGAGATGATGCTTCATGCATGGAACGGTTACAAGAACNATGTTTAGCTCAAACCAGTCGCACGAATGCGCCATACTCAACCAATATTCGGTGGACCATCAATGCCTGCAACCATCGTCGACGCTGCGGACACGCTCTGGATTATGGATCTGAAGGAGGAGTATGAAGAGGTATCTTTCACGACAGTACAGCCGGATCTAGCAAATCTGTTCCCAACTTTTGTCGGACACATGTCTTCCTATTTTTTAAATAACATGAAATAGCAGTATCGAAACGTTTTTGGATTGCCTTTATATGAGGCAAGCAACCATTCACTTTTCATCTGATTAAGCGATCACATTAGAGGTGTTTTTTATCAGAGGGCACTGTTCGATGGGGGAATATGATGAATCGAATAGCAAACAACGAGTACTGTTCAATACTGATGCTGAAACAATTCTCATGTCGAGATTTTTTCTGTCTTCCTCTGTCGAGGCCTATTTGTGTGTTCCGTCATGCTCTAGACTGTTGTATATGTAAAGACGGCTATAATGAAGTGGAGACCACTCTTCTAAAACTGAGATGGATTAATTTATTGAAGTTTAAAGGACCATCCACTCCTTGCTCCGCGCTCGCAGAAGTGTAATCGCGTTCAAGAAAAAAGTTATTCTGGAGAATTATTGAATAAAACATCTCCCAGACGTCAATCACTCTTGTGGAAGGTACAGTAAAGTACGATGACTGGACAATAGCGAACCTAACAGAACCATACATTGAGATAGTAGAAGTTTACTCATAAGAAGTCCAGTCCAGAACGATTTGACACGATTTGTAGCAGTAGTCTGAATGTTGTTTTTCAATCGCGAACAATACTTTTCAGGCTCGTAACTACATAAAGGAGAAGTTTAATATGACTCAGGCTACTGGCACCTTGTCCGTTTTCGAAACAACAATTCGGTTCCTTGGCGGGTTACTATCGCTCTACGCACTCACCGGCGAAGATTTCTATGTGTGAGGTTTTTTTCTCATTAGATATTAAATGGCAAGCACCTGCCCATTTTGTTGAAATTTTTAAAATCATCTCTAACTTGGTTTTCATCTTGAAGTGAAAAAGCGCGAAGTGTTGGCGAAGCCTTGCTACCGGCATTCAATACGCCTTCGGGAATTCCGAAAAGTAACGTCCACATGAACACCAAACATGCTTCGAACTATGGATGGGCTGACGGAGGGTATGCTCTTCAAAATATGAACCATACGTTACGTACGAACGTGTAAGTCATATTCAGGTCTTCAATCCTATCCGAAGTTGGCACCCTTCACCTGGAGTTCACTTATCTCAGTCAAGTAGCCAAGGCGCCACTGTTTGCCAAAAAAGTGAAGAAAGTCCGAGACGTCTTGGACCGCCAGGATAAACCGAATGGGCTTTATACTAATTTTATAAGCCCTGAAACCGGGAAATTCACTATGAACCGTCATGTGTAAGTTACTTAAGTTATGAGGAAATATCTATTCATCACTGGAGATGCCCCTTGTCCGGGGAAATATTTTAATGTTAGGTCGGGGACTACGGGAGGTCATCACGAACACTTCATTCTGCATTCTTCGCATGCGACTGGCTACCCGATGCTTATTCAGATTGCAAGCACATCGAGTATTTAGCTGCGATCTGGAAGCGCTTCATCAAGCCTCCCGTCAAATTATGAATTATGAACTGAACCTTAAAACTTTGTAAGATGATGATCTACAACATGAGATTCGGAAGTGAGGGGAGAGGGGGGGGGGGGGGGGGGGGNGGGGGGGGGGGGGGGGGGGGGGGGGGGGGAGCAAATTGGAGCACTAGAAATGATGGTAAAACGAAGATGTTTAGTTATAGGGTTGAAACCGCACCGCCGCTTAACTCGCAATGAGCACAACCCCCTCCGAACCAGAGCTCTGGTTCGAACTCCATCTGTGCCTAAACGTTTCAATCGTGGAAATGCCTCGAAGTAGCATTCGCAACCTTGGGTAGTAAAGCGAAATAAGGCATGGTACCTGGCAACAAAATACATAGACGTAAAGTGATATCCTTATTCCATTCGTATCATCTCCGCCGCTCACTTCCCTTGTCCTTCGCGCTGTTGAACAGGATTTCTCATGAACAGGGCTGCTGCTGGATCAATTGTCCACGCCATTCCAAAAAAATGTTACCCATTCTGCAGAAAAACTGTGTATGCAAGGAGTTTTTCAGTTTATTAAGTTACTACTAGGATAACACTTTTTTTTAGTTCTCTGGGCGCCTTGGGTGACTCCTTCTACGAGTATCTCCTCAAATCATGGCTACAATCCAGCAAAACCGATATGCAGGCCAAAAGAATGTACTGGGAAGCTAGCACAGCGATTCAAAAAAAGTGAGTTCTGTAAACAACCATTTTGTGTACTGATCAGTGAGATAACTCAGTGAATCCGCAACTAGAGAAGCGCACTAGAAGGGGAAAGCTAGCGGAATGGGATCGCCATCCATAGAAACAGTAAAGCTTTGTGCTGTTAGTGAAGTATGTGGTGCTCGAGACGGTTGTTGACAATAAGCAACAGAGTACAGTCTAGCACTTGCCTTTCTAGGAATGTTAATCAACATTACACTGATCTTCAGCATGATCTTCAAATCCAAAACGGGTCTTACTTATGTTGCCGAACTTCGGAACGGTCTCCCGAACCACAAAATGAGTCACCTATCGTGCTTCTCAGTGGGGATGTTTGCTCTACAGGCCGTGAACGAAGAAGAACCAGAAAAGCGTGTAAGTTCGTTTGAATACAATTTCATTGGTGTTCAACATGTTGACTGACGATTCGTCCTTTCCTCTTTCAAAGGCCATGCTGAAATAGCGTTGAGAACTTCAGTTCCGCTGAGTTTCGTTTGGTTCCGATGAGCAGCTTCAGAAAACAAAACTTCGAACTAATGCTACTTTTTTATATAGGCATCTACGATGAAACTAGCTGAAGAGCTTGGACGTACCTGTCATGAGAGCTACGTGAGGACAACAACGCACATCGGCCCTGAAATGTTTTATTTCAGCGGAATCGATGAAGCCACGAGCAGGTAACTTACAGTGCGCGTCAATTGCTTATGCTACCCCACATTTTCCTATTATCTCTGTTCCTACCTACTTCTGTCACATGTGACATACTGCACTACAATGGACTGTGTCAGAGACTCACATATACGAGACTACACCTATTCAAAGGAACAGCTTCATTTTTACAGTTCATTTTAATAAATGT
>UZAF01017199.1:6979-24957 GCA_900617895.1 Haemonchus placei | reverse complement strand
TGATATCTGAAGCAAGCTAGTGCGTATAACGATCACTGGCACTTCCTTGGTTCAAATAGTATAGTCCGAGCGAAGGAGACTCGCGTCGAACTTCCACCCAACCCCCAAATGTCACAATGAAAGCTTTCGTATTTTCTCACCACAATATTAATGACGCCGCCCATAGGTATAGCCGCCACTCTAGTTTGGCGACGGTTTGACTGCGTCTTGGTAGGCGAACTGATCGCGTCTACTCCATTTCCGAGTCATGGTGCACATGAAGACTTCCGCGGATTTGAACCCCATCTCTCGCCATCTCTCCAGCAGAATAGCGAACTCGGTCTACGGAGACGAAAGTCTAATAGTTCTGGCAAAAGCTTACGACCCCATCGTAGAAGCCCTTCGTTTTGAATAGGTGGCATAACTATAGTTTTAACTAACGGCTTGGTCGAAGCGGCTCGCCGTTCGCACAAACCCATTCTAGCGATACAAACGGCGTTCTACGCAGGTTAGCTTCAGTGGAAGCCATCATAGCGGCGCATGTCGCCTTGCGACCACCATCTATAGTGGTCGTGACAGCAATCACTGTTGTCCAGTTCATAGAGACATTATTGCACCTCGATGACTTGGCTCATTTGCGGGTGGTACGTTACTTGCCGGACAGTGCAGCGTCTGACAACCTCCACACCACGGAGATAGACCTGAACATTTAACCTTGAATCGCTCTACGACGAGTATGTCAGCTCGACCCCGCCGATCGCAATCTTCCCTCCGGTTTGGGTTCGAGGAGAAGCGCCAGCTCTTAGAACAACATCTAGCTGACCCTACTGCTTGCATATGTCCGAAAAGGGCCAGCACTAGTGCGTGACTGCGGAACCTTCTGTCTCGCAGTCCATAGAAAGGATGATTAGACTCATGGTCCAGGTCCGGCGCCTCATCTACCTCAACACCGCAACGTTCCTGAACACGACAGATCCAGTGAACAGTCTTTTTCGCAGTCACTTTAGTTCATTCCGCACTGCAACAGGAGACGAGGCTTCTCAGATTTCCCAAACTGCCTTAGCGGCTATATAGCCAGCCACAAAATCATCTCAGGGCGAAACACGGTTCATGGACGACATTCATCGGCTCGAGCCACACGCACGATGTCGCCTACCTCCAAAACCAGCTCGCTTCATCATTCGCAGCGTCATGAGCGTTCTCGTCGAAGATGTAGCCGTCCCAGTATCCGCACAGGTGCCGAGCTTCATTGTTCATTCAGCGGTGAACGCTCCCCCCATTCCGGTGGCCTACAACGGCTCCTTCTAAATGGCACCGTACCCGCTCAACGGCATCTTTTACTGTCCATTGCGCGCCTCCCAACTTCGGAAATGTCTTTCCTTTTCCTCGATATCGAGGGTCTGTCCTCGAATGCATCCAGCAAATAACATTTCAACATGGCCGAAGACCGCACATGTGTCCGGTTCATCGAGCCTCCTCCTACTCGGAAGGGCTCGGTTCAAAGACGTGAAGAAGAGACAGTTACACTTATAACTACCAAGACAATTTTTGTTGATTCAGCGGTTAGCCTCGACGAATATAAGAGAGTGACAATGGCGATTTCACGCTACCGCCACGGCCAAATGATACTCGGCCACGCCACCTCTCTGGCGTCCTCTGGCTACGCATCCTCAAATGGGCAGCGTCAATGTGCTGTGGAACCGTCTTCCAACCTGGAGATATATTTTCGCGAGTAATGTCTCGCTACAGCGAGTCTTACTCTTGAACTCTCTGAGTCCGCGGCAGATTTGTGTTAATGGGGGAGGTGTAAGTATGGATGCGCTTCAACTACCTGGTACACTGTGAAACACTGTCACACCTCCGCACCATATGACACAACCTTTTAGGGGGAAGTTCTCAAGCTAACACGACAAAAAAATCTCTGGCGGGAGCCACACTGAACGGCGGGCGAGGTCCTCAATGCCCAAAGCTTGATATGAATTCCTTTTACGTACGAATGCCGCTTGTATAACTACTCTGTGATCATCATGTGTATTTATCGTTCAATGATATAACATCAAGATATCGACTAGACACACGTAGCCCTTTCTATGCCAATGCTTTGAAATGAACATTCCTAATCCGCCGACTTGCGTAACAAGACATCAACCGATCCACNCACTGGGTGCGCTTGTTTACTTCATTGATATTACTGCTTCCATACAACGACAAACAGAGTAGGCAACATTTTAAGTTTCATTGTCTCTGCAGAGCATTTCGACTCTACATTTTCATTTTCCAAAGTGAACCTATTATGTAAACTATCAGTCGTTTATTCCAGTCGAGCACACCCGAAAAGGTAGTTGTTGTATTTCAGCCACAAAATAAATGTGTAGCCTTTTCTTATGATTAGACCAGATGGTTTGCTATTTCCACGTCTGACTCAACAAGCGTAATAAAAACGCAGAAACATAACTATATGGCCCAAACCGCGATAACTGCTGTCAACAGTGAATGCAATTTTTTAATTGAGCCCTAACAGGGTATGAGCACCAGGGTGACTTTTCAGCCTTTTCGCACGCGGTAATAATCTCACCCTCCCAGGTGCCTTAACATTCTGAGGCTTGATTTAAAAAACTATATCCCCTTGGATAAGCCGCGCAAGAGCGCACAGTTGGTCGGTACACATCCTCTTTTTCGTTTCTGATAAAATGCTAGCCGATACCACGGATCAACAGTAACCGCGTCTTAATTTCTTATTATCTCTCTCATTAATAAAGCAGAAACTTGGTGTGTCGGTTTGTCGGTTTTTAAGTCAGCGAAACTTATGGTAACGATAAAGAGAGTGATATAGAGACCCTTGCTCTCTTCTACACTTCTAAAAGGCAGTAACTTGGTCGGTAGGTTGATAGAGTGAGTACTGCGGTGTGAAGTGCGTGATGTGAAGTGGAGTAGGTACCTCAAAATTGTGATTTCGATCTGTACCGGCATCGTGCTACGTATGGGTTTACAATATTCGAAGGTGATGATGTAGTTGGGAGACCTCCGCTTTTTTCAACACTATTTCAGGTGGGGTGAGTCAGTTGAATATTCAACTCATACCCCTTCCTAGCTTTTTGCACGAGTCCCACCCCTACCCTGACGCTCCTTTCCTACTGAGGCTTAGCTTGAAACCATATTTTTTCGCCTAGAACCGTTTCTAAGTACAGGTCAGGTCGGCTACCTCTCTTCTGCACTCTAGCCCTCAGGTTGGATAGGTCAATGAAGAAAGGAAGAAAAGCATCTTGCTCAGCGATTCCCCTGATGGTATCCAGAAACGCGAAGATTTCCGGACCCTGTTTATGAGGCATTGTTGGACTGTTCACTGAACGTGCTACGCTAGAGGGCTCGCGGAAACTCGCGCATCCTTGCGTCGGAAGGACGAAGAAATTGACGTTAAAAAACGTCAAGCTGTCGATTCTCCATCCTGTAAATGCTGTAGCATTAGTGGATAGTAGAACACTACAGCGTAGATTGCTGGAAGCCTGCCCTGCAAAAGTTGGAAACGCACCAGACAAGGATTACTTGTAGGCGTACCTCGGGTCAAGGAACTCTCGGAGCTCTTCGTTGAACTTGTTCGTAAGTAGCTTGAAAGACGATGAACCTGACCCTATAATCAGGCGCTTTTATAACAACTCTTATCAATAACAAAAAAGTAAACCATTTCACCCATGATAGATATGACTGTGATAAGGCTTTTTTCATTACAACAAGTAAATTAACTAATGTTTTTAGGAAACAAGCAATGCTATGCATGTCACATCCGGTAACTCCCCTTTTAGAGAAAAATAATGGGCATTAGTAAAAGGGTTATGAAAGGGGCTGCTGTATTTTTTTTGTTGTGCGTTGATGGAATGATTCGCTGAAGAGTCCTGTGACAGTATTTTTGACAACAGTAACTTGAGCTGTAGTTATATTTCAAACTTTCAGAAATGTAGAAATCGACACAGCACTGAAGGAACAGGAACTCCTCTAAATCTACCTGCGCCCGAGCAAGTACTAGTGGGTTTTGACCTTATTCCCCTGTTCGCTACTTGGAGTCGTACCACATAGCCCCGCCACCAACCGGCTAAAGATCTTTCAGATAAAGAGAAACCTCAGTGAAGGGGGAGCCGGCGCATTCCTACTTATATAGTCGGATAGGTGTGTCTGTTGGTGTGTTTGTGTGTATATGTGTGTGTATGTGTCTGACCGGAAATTTATAAGTCCTGTCCCCGTAGACCGAAAGCGTTCAAATTTGGTAGGAGAACATGCGGCAGGATGAGATCATTTATGGTTGGTGGCAACGCTTTAGGTGCATGGGTACAGTAGTTATAAATCTTCGCTCAAACCCCGCCCACGATGGGCGGAATTTGAGCAAAAATTTATAACTACTCCCCCCATGCACCTAGAGCGTTCAAATTTGGTAGGAGTACAGACGGAAGGGTAAAGACACTTTTGGTAGGTGGTAAGTCTCGACTCTACTAATAGGAAGCGGAGCAAAAGCGAAAATTGCTAATTTTGATCTGAGGCGTTCAAATTTGCAACAAGTGCAGGCGGTATTAAACCTGATCCAGTCGGCGAAGGCATAGGGGAGGGATATGTATGAAGCGTGATGGAATGACTGTACTTTGAGTGCAGTTCGAATAAGAGGAAGTGAACCCAACGCACGAAGTGTGTCGGTGTATGTCATTCGCTGAAAAATCAATAATTCCTGTTCTATTGGACCAGAAATTTCAAACTTGAGAGAGTGCAGAAGACGGATCAACCAAAACACAAGAAGGAGGAGAGCCCGGCGTTAGCCGGGCGATCCGACTGGCAATAGCCATAACAGTAATAATAATTAATACAGTTGTGATTATACTGTGATTAATTGCAAAAAAATGGCTTTCGCGAAAAATCGGGCTCTTCAATGTTGAAACGATTCCAATCCCCCAATTTCAAGTGGGAATCCTGCAGGCATTAGAATGCGGGTTCAATCTACTCGGTTGATGCATAATTATTGCGGATTCTTTCGCGGCTTCTTTTCTATCGACACAATTTTAAGATTGAATCGAGGATTTGATAGGAATAATCTTCTCGCTTTCTTCGACAAATGTATATCTAGAAAGTCATCTTCATATTTGCCACATTATGCCCTATTACTTCGGGAAAGGGTGGAATGTGGCAGAGCCATTTTGCAATCTCAACAACTTTTCGGCGATGGAACAGTCAGCCGAAGACAAGTAACGAATGCGATTTGCTCTTAAATCCGCCACATTCACCGACAGAATTTCCTAGGGATTATTACGTCAACCATTCGGTGAAAGATTAGCTATCGAGCAGAACTTACGACTAAATGATTGGGTTCACAGGTAATGTCAAGGCGTGGTTCGCCTCCAAGAATCGAAAACTCTTCCTCTTAACAAAGTGACTACCTAGCAAATCCGAAGCAGTGCTTAACGTAGGTGATGGACACCTTAAGGAGTAATTAATTGAACACATTTTTGTTGAACGTTTTTATCGTTTTTTCGAGTAAAATTTGTTGAAAAAAACTTGCAATATATATGCATCAACCTGATACAATACTCGCAGAATAGCTTTCAAATATCACGAATTAATCGACCCAGAAAGATAGGGAATTCTTTTTGGCTCAGCTAGGTCTTGAACATGGATTCGATTTCCGGCCTGCACATGAGGTAGCCCTGCTTCTTGGTCAGCGAAAGCGGAGCTGTGACTGAACAAGAAAGGGTAAGGAAAATGAATAAGAGTCAAGGTTGATCGAGGTACATATGGAGGTGGAGGAGGCAACTCGCTGTGGTTATGAACAGGAAAACGAAATCACACTGGCACTTCTTGTGTGTCTGATTGTGAGGCTTTCTCAAAAAAGCCTAGTCCTCTCACTAAATTAACTACATATTTTACCAGTAATGACAACTTACATTTTCCTTTTCATTTAGTAAAGTCCATCGCCTGCTCTTTTTTATAGCATTTTCTAACGCCGCCTTCTCTGTATTTGGCTTAGCTGACTCCGAATCCCTTGTCTCTCATCAAAAAGTAATAGCTAGCTGTACTGGAGCTCTGTGATTCCATACAAAATCTTGAAAGTACGGGATTGAAGCAGTACTGAACAGTGGAGCTCTTGGCTTACTGTTCCCAACAGTAAGGGTTGAAATTTTGTGAGCCAATCTTACCTTTCGAATTACGATCGACTCAAATAAGACGATTCGCTTTTACCTCACCGCGTGATAATTTGTGATGGCTTTTACTGACAATCCGAATTCTGCATAACTCTACTGCATAAGGAACTGTATAATACTATTCTCAGTAATAACCAGATCATTTGAGCTCTCTAGTATCAAGAAATTCTTCCCCTGTGAAATTCCTCTTGAGTGACACGGTTTCCGCACGATTTTAATACAATCTGTACACATACATAATCAACACTATATATCAGTAGCCTTCAATATGCCTTCACTGGTTTATTGATTAAATATCTGTGGCTATATAGGACGCATGGCTACCGTAAGACCACATACTAGCAATCACAATGCATAGTTACAATTGGTATTTACAGATCATAATTAGTAATACAGTTTGATCAGTTTGAGAAGGTTGCTGCAAGCGTCTGATACGTCCTCGTGAACCAGTTTGAGATGTCGTTCATCGTCTGAAAATTGAAATTGAAATAATTGCTTCGCTACAGATGGAGGAGGTCAAGCTTGGGCTCGGTCAGCTATCAGCTGTTTTCTGGTACTCGCTAGGGTAATCCTTCTTCGAGATCGATTGCTTCTACCGATGGACTTCTTGAATACCTAGGGCTCTCTGGGGCTACGCAACAGACTTTCTTTTACCATTTCCAGTCCAGAACATCGATTGAAGACGAATTTTTATAATTCTAAGAAAATAGATTCGAGAGTGAGCTGGTCGATTGAATTCTGATCCTGCGAGCCATACAAAGTCATATGCGTGGCGATTTAGCACCTGGTTTTTCTTGCCACCTCACACGACTACACGCGACCTCATCAGACCTACTTTGTCTATAATTACCAGTTCCAAAACAGATTCGCGAAATACCTTCCTGATTCAACAGCTCAGATGTGG
Organism: Haemonchus placei; assembly: GCA_900617895.1. Taxonomy (NCBI): domain Eukaryota; kingdom Metazoa; phylum Nematoda; class Chromadorea; order Rhabditida; family Trichostrongylidae; genus Haemonchus; species Haemonchus placei. The sequence goes on along the minus strand of UZAF01017199.1, from coordinate 17,898 downwards.
AATAATATCTTGAAACCCGGATATTTTGTATATTTTGTGGCACTCAGATAGCCCTTTTTTCCGAAAACTTCAAATTTCAGCTTATATTGTCTCGTCCTCAGACCAGACTTTATAATAACGCCAAGCGCTGCTTACCCAAGAGTGGCTTCCTCTAACTTAAAATAGAATTATCGTGGCATTTGAATGTGCATTCCGCATAAATCAAATAACTGGAAAGCCGTCGGATAAAGTACGAACTGGAAAGCGGTCGGATGAAGTAATTCGAACTGATCCTTTTTCTCGTTATAACCTCCCATCTTTCAATCGAACTCTAGCAGAGTTTTGACAGTTTTTGAAAACTTATTTTTATAGCATGCATATGTCTGTGCTACAATAGTAGAGTCACTGCCAACCCCCTATCCCCCTCCACTCTCCGATCTCGGAAAGAATTTTTAGTTTTAATGAAACTCTAAATTCCACAGGGAGCATAAATCTTCTGAATAGCTTTAGAATATGAATGATCGAGAGCACAATCCCTTAACTCTTGGGAGCTCGGATAAGAGGTTACGAGACTACTTGAATTTGTTGGGCCAAAAAGCAGGAGGTTGATGCTTCAGAGATGCATACGTCCAGGGATGGAATAAAATAATATAGGACTAGTAATAGTAGGCGTTAAAAGGAATTTACAAAAATAGGTCACCTCTTCCGCTCCCCAGTCTTTCATCTTCTTCACGAAAGTAGCCTTGACTTTATTCCACAGTTCACGGAGCTTTTTCAACGTCTTGCATTTCCAGTCACAATCCTGAACAAAGATCACGGATATCTACTCACAAAAAGGTAATAATAAAAAATTAACAATCAACCTTATCGATAACATCGCACTGGATCGGTTTTGTGTCAGCGTCACAATCAGTAAGTATAGCAATCTCTTCACGTATGTTGGCCAAACTTGAACAATTGAAGAGAGGATTTCCTTGGATGTCAATGCCCTGAAACAAGAATTCCATGACGTTTTCCCTCGAACTGCTTGCCCTTACCTAGCCTATGTATACTGGGAAATTCTGACTTTCGAAAGAAATTTAAAGTATAAGACGGGAACACTTCGAGTGCCTCTGTTTTCAGCTTCATGACAGACCAGTACGTTTCATGGAATCGGTCAAGTTTTGTCCTTTACTTCAATAAAATGGAAGACAAGGTTGAATATGATAGTTTCCGATACCTCTAAAAACTTAAGGCAGACCCTATGTAGATGATTGAGCTAAAGTAGGTCCCACTAACCTGAATGTCTGGAAAGGCTGCCTTGAGGAGTGCAGCTGGCGGGAGCTGCCGTAGATCATTGCAAGTGAAAGCTGAAAAATTAGTCGATTGGAAAGATCATAGTATAATCATGGATTCGTGTAGTAGCATTGATTCCTTCGTGCAAGGACAATTACAAGATCAACTTCTGATTACTCACGCGATGAGTGTAAAAATAAAATTAGGAAAATTTTATTCAAAATTTAATAGAGTAAAATAAGAACTTGTTTTTCGCTTTCGTCAAAGGTTTGCTTTGCAATTTTCACTATCACTCTAACTGATTCTCACATGGTTTTTCTTTTCATATTGTTTTTCTTTACCACCAACCACAACGAGAAAAGAAGCCACTACGAGCATTGTCCTCCAAACATCGGATCAAACCTTGCAAATATTTAAAACCTGGAGGGGCTGCTCTTCAAAAGCCTGGGAATAGGCCAGGTTAACGTTAATGATCAGAGTTTCGCCATTAATCAATCCCCTTGCGCCTCCCAAATGGAGTTCCATTCAGAAGCGTAGCGGCGTATAGGAATGCGTAGACGTGTGGCCTGTACAGTGAGTTGTGGTGGCCCGCGGTGTACAAGCCAGTGCTTTTATTCTCTCACACGAGTCTGGAACCTATCAACCCGAAACCGATCTCTAAGTGATAGTGGAATGGAATGGCGCAGAAAAGAGGGGAGCAACGCCGAATATTTTTGCGTTGAATCGATCTACACCGACTTAATCTGCTTTTATATGGAACAGAAATCGAAGGGAACCGTTGAACGTGAATCGCATAAAATGTCAAAGACCAGGTCGCTGTTCAATCTGTTTTTAGCATGAGCCATGCATTCGTGTTCTATGTTTAAATGGTTTCCCGCCACTCATAGGTTCCTTTCGTGGAATATGTGAAGTTATTTCAAGCAAGTTCCGAATGTTATTCTAAATACTTGTTGCTAGCATACTACCTATTTCAATTACTTCTTGCGAAGAGAAAGGCGAATGCCTAGCTCAGGAAAGCAGCACTATCAAAGCTGTCATAGTTGCTTACTGCTCATTACATCCACAACTATCGCAAAACGACTGATATCATAACGAAATGCCCCCGAAATCCCCTTCTGGGACACCTGTGACAAACAAGGCGATGCTTTGGAAAAAAAAAACTTGGCGGAACTTACCAATATACTGGTAGCCACTCATTGCGTTACTTGGGATCTCAAGACTTTGCCGGTCTCCATTCTCACATCGAATCAAGGGACTTTCTTCATCCCTTTCACAGATACAGTCATCCAAGCATGGTAAAGTGGCTGCCGAAGCTGAATGAGGTACCGTTAAACGCTTAGATGCGTTGCTCTGCTGAAAATAAGGGAACATGAAAGGAAAAATTAGAATAAACTAGATTATCTTCGTGGTAATAGCCAACAAATGTGTCAAGATAACCATGAATCTGAAGATTCGTGGCAGAGCAAGTGCATTAAGGATACAGCGCTCCGAAATATTCAATTTTCGAGAATCGAACAATCCTTCGGATGATGCTCTTTCCAGTCGAATGAAAAACTGCTTTCACCAGTATAGTCTTTATATTATTAGAAGCTCTCTCATATTAAGAAGAATTCCGTAATTGCAAGACGGAACGACACTCAGTATCGCTGATTTATTTTTAGCATCTCCAACTTAACACCCTCCCCCCCCNCCCCCCCCCCCCCCCCCCTTCCATACTCTCCCCTAAACCCGTAAATAACACTCGTTTGTCATTCACAGAACTATTTTCAACCTCAACACAAACTGGTGGTGGAGTGAGAGTGGAGAGGGTAACGCATTTGTGAAGCATCACAGTAGGAGGGAGAAACTTCGCACGGAGGACAAAGGATGTTAAGGCGTCGACCTTCGTTGGCCAAAAAGCCGGTTACGAAAAGGAGTAACACTTTCTATGACGCAAGCGATTCCAAAAACAGATTCCATCCTTGATAAATTGAATCCCATAAAACAAAAGTATATGCGGAGAAGGCAGACCAGAAAAGATAGCAAATTAAGAGTAAAAAGAAATCAAAATAAGTTTGTAGCAGTAAATGCAAAAAAAGGAGAACACCTGTAGTAACAAAGAAATAGACCTTATGTAAACGAGCAGACAAGTTTACTGTTCCGAAGGCTCAGGGTAATGCCTAACTTCGAAGTCGCCTCAATGACTCAGGAATTCATTCAGGGGATCTGTTCAAACATCGAATTATGCTGTTCCGCCCGTGAAGGACTATCCCTGTTTGACCCCATTCTTATCGATCCATTCCGCAAATAGTCCCGAATAAGGAGGTCCATGATATTGAAATTTTCCTCCAGATGATCTGTCGTTCGGCTGTCGTGCGAAAATAGCAGCCATATCTTGACATAGCCGACATATGAATCACGCAGATCCAAAAGAAATGTCAATAGAACATCAGTTGACAGTTCGTAAGCTCGTAAAAGCTGACCATCAACGGATCCCCGTTCTATTTTTAATGATATCACAATGGCGCATTGAGGTCAAAGTGCATAGCATATCCCAGACGATTTGTAAAACTCCAACCCCTCCCTGGTGTCCTAGAGGTTTACAATTGGTCCCAAAAACCATCCGATCGTGAAATCTTAGGCAAAAGCCCTCTAAGATTTGATAGCTATACTTTTCTTGCTCATTACTTTTTCATTTGGCTCTGTAAACAGCATTGGGAATAACTTCTTCTCGATACGGTCTTCACATTCACGATGTAAGCAATGCCTACGAAAGTAATATAACTGACTTTTCCTATGACCTCCGTTCAATAGGTCATGCATGAGCAAACATCCTGTATGCAAATTTTTGTTTTGCACGGAACCGGTATGACCACACGGTCGTGGATGACGCCATCGACTGGCTCAGAGACTCACAGCTGATGACTAGCAGCGCGAAAATCAGCGGCATTCCCAATGAGTCAGACAAAAAGCTGATTGTTCGGACAATTAATGACTTCGTAAGAGTGACAGTCATCGTGGTTTTATTTAATTATGCCGAAAAACTTGTATTACTACTTCGTACTAACACGAGTTTAGCACCTGCAGCTGCATTTCGTCAACTACTACACAGATGAAACCGGCTTAGCATTAAACAAAAGTCAAATATTGATGAAGGAGTCAGAATTTTACCTTACATTCTATGCTCTACCAAATAAATGGAGAATTAAGTAAACAAATGAATTAATTCTGGACGAGCATAAATGAATTTCTATTTCTATACATCAAGGCTCAAAGGGCTGGACGAGGACACGAGCCTTTGTATCAGGGTCAATGAACCCATTACAATTCGGCCTTTTCAATGGGTCACTGCTACTATTTTTAGACACAGAACGATCAGAAATGTGTACGATTAATTATTGACCAATGTGTGCTGCTCAGTATAATCACCCACAAAGAGTGGGTAAGAAAACATAGCATTTCTCAAGGAAATAAATAGCTTCAGTGCGAGAAAATTCGAAAAAAAAACTTGGTAAATGGGGAAAAAATGAACTTTGGACGACAGAGCATACCTCATACTGGCAACTGCTACATAATGGTGGTGGAGAGAACCTTCTCACCTTTGTTATATGCCTATTTAATCAGTGTTGCCACCGAAGAGGTACGACCGATACACCTACACCATACCCGTCTGGGGGCAGCGACCATAACAACTCAAGTTCATTTTACTCTCCACACACCGATTCCCGGTTAAATCCCCAACCAATAAATGGCCGACCCAGTTTCGTCTGGGACTTCCGTAGACAAAGGGAAAAGCGTTATCACACTCAACGAATCTCGTTTTTTATAGACTAAATTTGCAGACTGATGAAAGCGGAGATGATGGATTGCACTTTTCAGAACTCCGAAGAACAAAAATATGAAAAATTGAGGAAAGTAAAAGTTTCTTTGAAAGGAAGCTAACTAATACATCAGAGAAGGAAGATCTCAAGGGGCTTATCCATTCAGGAGAAACAGGGTTTCTAAAATCATATTTCACTTGGGACAATAGACGGACAAGGAGCAGTTGTTGAAGCACCCTTCTGGGATGGCCACAGTGAAAGCCTCTCATCTTCTTTCCCCTACCCAACTTCGAATAGGAAAATTCCGATTTCGTAATACTATACAGATTTTCAAGAATTGAAGGATTAATCAGGGATTCATATAAGCGAAAGAGAAGAAAGTTAACAAAAATAATATAAAAAAGGGGTGGCTCAGTTTTTTTGAAACCAAAATTCGAGCGAGTGATAAGATCACGTTTCTGCAATTGTTCATAAAAAATTGAAGCATTATCCTGATGAACCCTTGAAAATCGATCTTTACCAAATGAAAATGCTTAACCGGTAGCTTTCATGCGACCCGCGTCCAAAAAGAAATGATATACAAAAACAAAACCTATTCGTTTGATATCAGCTTATTCTGGTCAGAATTCATCCAACTAATCCAGTTGCCCAAGACCAGGGGATTGTCTAATTCTGTTGTCTGGGTACTCTAACAAACAGGCAATTAAGTAAGTAAATAAACCAGTAAATGCTTTCTCTATCGGTCCCAACCAGCCCCTTTGAACTGATGAAATCAATCGATCACTTGGCCCCGTACACCTAACGTTGTAAATACATGTGACCGACTTTTCGGAGCTGTGAAGAAGTCAGCCAGGGAATGACGCCCTGATTTTTAATTTCATGAAAATTTGTGCGAGCAATGAAAAAATAGACTGAATCAATGCTCCTATGCGCTTAAGGGAAATAATTTCTTGGAATCCCATGCAGAAGAAAGCCGCCTCTGAAGAGGATAAACATTGGATCGCAAGTTCCTAAGCATAAGCCTTATCCTGCTTATTACATTTTAACCTACAAGTCTCTTATTCACATCTACTCTTCATAATTAAGCTGTTCCACGATTTCAAAAACTGTGATTACCACTTTCCATTACTAAGGATCTTTCTTGGGAACAGAGAATGTGGGTTACAAAACTTTTTTCTAATGATCTCAAGTTTTAAGGTAGAGCCAATGTCATTGAGCTCAGTTTGTTGCTACCAAAAAAAGTTCTCTATCTGTAGAGTACTGTAGAAAAGTTGACTAAGGGCAGCCAATCAAAAGAAAATCTTTTGTTGTATTAAGAGCTCCAGGTTGAAGCTCCAACTCGTGATCGTGGTTTTCTATTTACGGCCGTCTCCTCGAAATGATAGCTCTATCATTCCCTAACACTGAGAATCTAGCAGTAGTCATGATAGTCATATGGATGAATCAATACAAGTTACGTAGCAAGCGNTTGACTAAGGGCAGCCAATCAAAAGAAAATCACTTGTTGTATTAAGAACTCCAGGTTGAAGCTCCAACTCGTGATCGTGGTTTTCTATTCATGGCCGTCTCCTCGAAATGATAGCTCTATCATTCCCTAACACTGAGAAGCTAGCAGTAGCCATGATAGTCATATGGATGAATCAATACAAGTTACGTAGCAAGCGCTAAGAAATGACGAAAACCGGTCGGAAATTCGATCTAGGCCAGGTTTTCCACCTGTTCGTGCCCATTAGCCTATTCGACTCGAACACGAAATCATCGAACTAATAATTAAAATGGAAGAACGATAAAGAAAGGATGTCGAACCTGCAGAAGCGACGATCAGCAAAAGTAGAAATCGTAGCCCTCGCGATGGTTGGGTCATTGCGGTTGTGGCGGCGACGAATGGAACAGAACGACCGGCTGTGGCGCGAGTGCGCAGGCTGGGTGATCCTTGGGGAGAAGGGCGAGAGAGGGAGAGAGAGAAGAGGGAAAGAGAGGGATGACGACGGTCGTTGTGGGAGGGTTGGCAGGTGAGCCATGACTGACGGGAACGGATATAGACTATAGATCATCATCACTGAGCAGGTCATTCACGACTTAATCAAAGGGTGGTGAATTAGATATTTGTTAGCCAAAAAACCTCAAAAAAGGGTAAGATCGCTTAAGAAGATCAGAAATATTGTCAATTTCATATATTTTATTACAGCATGTCTGTGTTTTTGAAATCTCTTGCGACGCCAATAAGTGAAAACACGTGCAGCCTTCTGGTCTCCGTCAGTCAGCTGCGGACGAAAAAGTCGACTTAAGGGACAGTCAGCGGACAGCGATCACCCAAAGAAAAGCTTGCAGGTGGTGCATGCTGTTTGAATGGTCTCAACGATGCGGAAAAGATCAAAAAGAAGAAATAAAGAAGGCTGCAGATGAAGCCCAAAGTTGAAAAGAAAAAACATGCTCCTCACTGTAAGAAAGGGGGCAAAGGAGAATTAAGCAGGAAGGGCGTAGTTAGGGACATTAGTAGAATCGAACTGGGATCCTCTCTCGTGCACAGGAGATCCAGATCTTTTCTCCACGAGGTTACGGTTCCCGATCCGAAACCCACCAAAAAGTGTACGGTATGTATGTGTCCTTTGTGCCAACCAACACTCATCGAATCTTTATCATTGAAGGGAATCACAGAAAAGTCTCACGAGGCCCCTGAACCTTTTGGAATTTTGAAATATCTCATGCATCAGGCATCCATCCGAAATGTTCAAAAGCATACCAAAAAATGAATGCGAACTCTCTGTGTTGCTAAAATGAAGGCGTCTTGAGAGTGCTAAGGTAAGCGCGAAAAATCATCGCTACCAAACTTCGGTCAGGGATTACCAGTTATCTGTCTACTCGCTACATTTTGAGCCATTTTTCAGGTTTTTGTAATTCTTTTCCTACAGCTTCTTACTTCCCCTTGACCGCAGTTCTACCAGATGTTAGTTTCAGCAAGTACGGGGGTTGATTTGAACTTTGTATTACGGCATAAAAACGATTTCGGAACTGGCAAAAATAAATCAAATGGGTCACCATCACCTAAGGAAGCCCTGAATCCAGTTCTAGAATTTGCGTGGGGTAAGGGTGGTGAAGATTGGCGTAAAGGGAATGTGACGCCACCAAGTTAGCTCTGACGAGGACCTTGGTAATGAAATCGTTTCTGTTAGACTATTTGAGCTCAAGCGCTGCTGAGCCTGTGCTTTCGCTCAGTACTACTCAGCCCTCATCACGACCAAACCCATTCCTCTTGAAGTTTGTTCGCAAAGAGTTTCGCCGCTATTCTATCCTAACTCTCTATTCTATTCTCTCAATAAATCATCAGGCATGGGCTTTTACTTTGGTTGGGTTCGTGATCACTCCGCTATCCAGTAAAACCTCTAAATCGCATAAAATTATCGAATATGCTTCGCGGGGTGAAAATGGGTTCTCAAGTAGCTCTTTGCAAGAATTGCAAGAATGTCACGAGTGGCTCTTCACCTCGATTTGAACTTGAACATAGACTCACTGTTTTCGAAACGAAGCTCAAGACATATGTGTACCTTTCATTAACTCCCTCTTGAATAACTTTTTACAAGGAGTAAATGAAAGGTCAATATCTGCCCCGAAAACTTTTTATCACTCCCAAGTAACGACGGGCTACTGTGATTAGTCACCCTACTCAAATCCCGATCATCTCTCGAATTTCAAACAAAAAAATTGTTTGTTCTTCGCGTGGCCAATGCCAGAACTTCTATGCTTTCCACTGAGTGTACAGTGGCTCCGAGTTCCACATAGGAGCCAGGATACGAGCAGGAGATGAGCTCCTTAAAACAATGAATTTCCTTCACATTCTCCCTGTGACGCTGTGAAATCCAGAAGATTCGGATCCTCAGGATCCGAATCTTCTGGATTCAATTCGGATCAATCAATATAACTCCACCTACGCCAGCTGAACTCGCGATCATTTCACCCCTAACCCTCGTCGGTAGTCATAATCTCGGATTAGCAGCACTTTTTTGCAGCACTCGATTCATGATTCACCGTTTACATTACTACGACCGTCACACATCCCATATTATAACTCCATTTGTTCGCTGACCGCCATACCATACCTTCACTTCAGAAATATTCGAAAAATAAAAATATTTATTCTGACCAACGTTCCGACGGACTCGTCTTTTTCAAGGCCTCACTTCCACCGCGAAGTGTAGCGCTACGCTACACTTTTAGTACATTAGCAGCGAGAAATAAAAATAAAAATTTCACCTACCAACCTTAAGGCAGAAGCAAATTAACAATTACAAGAGCAACAGAAATGCCGAGGTTTCAAGATGAGAGGTCTTGGAATTTGATGAGAATAAAAATAAAAACCTATTCCGATTAAGGAATAATAATTATCAAGGTTTTGGACCGAAATTGGAGGGCGGGAGACAATACATCGAGTGAGAAGGCTAGTAACCTCTTTACAGTGCCAAAATTCATTCCAAGTTTCATTTCTTTAACCAAATCTATTGGGTTGTTCGAAACGTTTCCGCCTTTTTCGAACACCCTGTGTTTATCGACTGTTGTACAGGGATGAAGGACCTAACCTTGTGAAGTTATATGTCTTTTGTGAGGGTAGGACTTCCCCTTTATCCCTGCATGAGAACTGATAGTATTCCACAAAGTCTGGTGTCTAGTCTGTATAGGGCTCGTGTGAAAATTGTGGTCCGTCGCTTGTAATTTCGGCACCTGATGCTTCTCTTCTACAGCAGGCACAAGAGCGCGGCTCAAGCGCGAGAAAGATTTCTGTCGTTTGAGTAGACAACATCCTATTGGAATGTACAGTGGGTGAGTGGTTTGCGATTTGAACAAGGTGAAATTGCTCTCGAAGGTTGGCAACGCTCAGAGAGGCATGTTAATCGACACGATTCGGCACATCACTCACTACTCGTAAAATGACTGAAAGACATAGTGCTTTGGATTTAACCATCCAAGACTATTTGCTGGGACTTGGCTTTATTAAGTCCCTTGATGTTCGGATACCCCACGAATTGAGCGAGCCCGATGTGATGGGCCGCGCCTTCGTGTGCGAATACCGGCCACTCGACAAAAGTTGTTGGATCTTGGGTAGGATGTCTTACCACACTCTCTCTATAGTCTAGACATAGCACCACTGAACTGCCCCTTGTTTAGGTTTCTGCAGAATTCCTGAATGGAAATCCTCCAATCCGCTGGAGAACTGCAAAAAGCACATGAGACGGTTTTTGATTCTAACTTTGGAACCTCCCATGGAAGTGAGATAACGAAACTTAGTGGAGGATATCGAACCATTACTGAACAGAATGGAGGATATATCGCTTGATGAATGGACCTGCTCCTCTAGAAATTTTCATGCAATGATGACTAAAAAATCGGCGGAAACTTGCCGGAAAACACAATATTCCAGTCAGCTGCCTTCTAGCGGGTGTTTTATCCAGTCAGATTCTGTACTACCTATATCGTTCTTCTTCGTTGTTTGGGAGGATATAATATTTCAATACAGACCTCAATAACTCATTTATCTCTATATATCCATATTTGTACATAAAATAACGAAGGAAGTGTCACAAAGACTCACTAGATGAAAAAAGTTACTGTGAGCATTACATGCACGAAATTTCTATCAAGGCAAGAGCGACCACGAACAAAGAAAAGCATGCTAATTCGAGAAAAGGACAAGCTACAGAAATGAGTAGCAAATGGATTTGAAGCGGGATTCGAAACGTAAATTCCATCAGTAAAACGAAACCACTGTTTCTAGCCAAAGTGAGAATCCCAGTACAACACGCAGAACTTAGGTATGTGATAACCAGGCAGTTCTCTGACACAAGATGAGTTAACGCATACTTGGGATATTAC
>UZAF01017198.1:23387-52225 GCA_900617895.1 Haemonchus placei | reverse complement strand
AAAATCGTGCTTAATCAAACAAATAAACCTGTCAAAGCATTCATTGCCCGGCTAGACTCTTATTTATATAGGTAGCACTACACTATTTATATAGGTAGTCTACAGGGGCTGGACAAGGGAATAAGATAGATGCCATCTATTTTCAACTGTTTCACTATGATATGTAGGGCTGTTCTAGCCTTAGTTATCATCCGAGTGAAGTTTAGTACATAAAGTGGACATTTATTGATGCATTTATGCAGATGAAGCATTGACTTTTTCACCGTTCATGTGATTGGGTAGCAAGCCGTTGTGTTGAAATACCTAAGGAATTTATCAGGCAACCCTGTAGGCAAAAGGCATTCGATAAAGCAGTAGAGCTTTGTTGATTTGCGGTTCCTGCCTGTTTCTACGGCGCAAAGGGGATGTAATTAAGTGAGAAGTGAATGGCGCAAAGAGGGCCAGATAAGATCTCTGCTAGAAGGTGTTCTTCCATTCAAACACGATGCCTCACACAAGATCATTCATGGGCAGTGGCCTTGGCCTCAGTGAACCGGTTCACATCGTTCTCGTTCGCTAAATGATGTAATCCATGCGAAACCGTTGTTTCAGCCCCTTTCCGAACTATCGTATCACGCGTACAAAATCGAGCTATTCGCGATTTCAGGCAGCCAAAACGAAACTGCATTTAAGGTTTTCGCGGTTTTTCATCCCTTCGTCCGCTTGGTTGCTTCAGCATTACTGATCATTCTCATACCTTTTACCTTTGTCCTTGTGTATTTACATAGGTATGAATATCATTTTGGCTAATGTTTTTCAAAATGAACTCGAAGGCTCTTCTGTGACGTCAAGGTACATTATGAAGACTACAGATGCTTCTTGGTTCGTGATCAACAAGCGCCCTCCAGAATAGAGGGAGAGAGTGTCAGCGTGGGTTGCAATCGGTGTGTCCGTTGACCTCAACATCATTTTACCCTCATCAGCCATCTTACCTGCTTTGAGTTGCAGCTATGAATGTCAGCGAGAAATCTGGTACGCTCTAAGGTTTAAATAGTCACCATGTGGGTTTGCAACACACTGCCTCCCCGGGTCATCTGATATTTAAATAGTTGCGGTGATGGGGAAGGTGAGATTATTCCTGCAACATAATGGTCTCTGAGATGCCCTGGTCACTCAAGCCTTCGACTCTCTCAACTTGGACCTCTTGCTAATACTGAACATCCTGAATATCATTGACATGCTGAACAGGTACCAGTGTAATTATTTTGTGAAGAACGTGTAGGCTCCAGAATTTTGTCCAGGATCCGGTCAATGCCGTGTATTATGCCTATCAGTTTCTCTCAATCAGTCGGATGTATCCAGACCCTTTATGATCTTTCCGTTCATGTCACTCATGACTCTACTGCTTATCACTAATCGGTTACACCTATTAATCGAAGCCCTCATTATTTCAGCGGCGCATACATACTTTCCGCATGGCCAAGAGTTTCTGTTGCGAACAGGGGCATATTGGCCGTTCCCCCAAATGGGTGTTCGAGCCAAAGCTCTGACAACATTGGAGAGTTTATGGATGCATGTCTCCATTCAGGAGGATGACACTGCGAATTTCATCGCTCAATTTCCGTGAAGGCCGCTTTGAATTATTACACATCCTTCACTACTTCCTCCCACTTGGCCCTACTCAATCCTGATTGAAAAAATCGTCGACGATATTTGGTCAAATGATAGACTAATGCTTGAAGGATCTCTAGACACCTTGCCGGAGTGCTACCCATCTAAATAGGAGTCTAACCGGGCATTGAATGCTTTGGCAGGTTTATTTGTTTGATAAAGTGCGATTTTTTATTGAATAGGAAACCTTTAGAGAACCATATCGCCCTATTATGGGCCCTGTAATGCTTGTTCCTTTCTTTCTTTGCTCATAACTGTATCAAGTCAATCGCTGGTCTTAGAATTTTGTACGGTCTTCCTGTTAACCAGAAAACAAAACTCTGAGAATTAAGTTTGGGGATAAGGATGAAATCGAAAGTGGTCATGATCGGCCTCGTGCCACCTGTATTACCTGTTCTACCGTGGATCATGGCTAGGGGTCGTCTCCACGTGTATTTGTATCGAGCTACCGTATGTAGATTCATGGACACTCTCCGCTTGAGGAACGCGAGGCACAACAAGAAGCCTGATCATCGGACCGGTCTAACTTGACTTCGATGTTTTGGGGTAAGCAGCGGTATCCTTGATCCTTGTTCGCTGATGCAGATCGGAACTCCAGTTTTTTTCAGCAGTAGCGTAACAAAAAACTCCGAGTAGTCTCACAAGGATGGCGATTTATGGACAAAACTTCAGTCTCGGACGGGGCTCGAACCCGTACTTGTCCTTTCCGGCGACAATGCTCTTATCCCTTACACTACCGAGAACCCGCTTGCCCTCGCCTTCTTAATGGCTGCTTTCATAGTCCGCCGGCCGACCGGCGTGCCACAAGGCAGTGCTAGTAGAAGGCGGCAGACGGTCGGTCAGCCCCTCGAAGGGCTGTAAACAAGGAGAGACAAGATCAAAAACTGTTTGTGCCAGCCCCTGGTTGTTTGGTTTTTGATCTTGTTCTTCTTTGTTTTCAGCCCTTCGACCGACCGTCTGCCGCCCTCCTCCCCCCTAGCATTGCCCCGTCGCACGCTGGCCGGCCGGCCGGTGGACTATGAAAGCAGCCAATGGCTTATATGCCATTGAGAAGGCGAGGGCAGGCGGGGTCTCGGCAGTGTAGGGGTAAGGGCACGGTACCCGGAAAGGACTAGTACGGGTTCGAGTACTCCGAGACTGAAGTTTTGTCCATAAATCGCCGTCCTTGTGAGACTTTCGCATCGCGTACTGCGGCGATATGACAGCGGTTAACAAAACAAAACTCCGAGTAGTGTCATTACCATAGCGCGTTTAATGACGCTAACTGCTCATCCTGCCTGCGTGGTATTCAAGTCTCGGAGGTATAAGTCAGGTCGGAAGGATCGCAGGGTCCGAAAGGTTATAGCGAAGCCGAATGATCTCAGCCGTCTTCACTGCTCCTACGATGTTCCTAAATACTCCTCATTTCGCGCGTTTGTAAGGAATATATGTAATAAAGCGGAAACTTAAATTAGAGACTGGAGATTTATTGTTAGTAAGTTCATAAATGAAACATGACAGGACAAATTTTAGCCCTATCATATCAGTCGGTCTGCTGTACTATCGGTACCACATGCCCCGTTCATCATCAAACTCCCTGTCCTCTTCTCACTGTCAGTACTCTTCGACTCGGATACACAAAGTTAGACCATTTAGATACACATAGTTAGACCATTTGAAGATTTTCGTTCTCTTGAGCATCGTCTTCGTTAAATTCAGTTGCAAGCTGATGTTTCCAAATGTGTTGTGGAATCCGCCAGGCATTCGTTCCTCTTACTCGTACTCTCTGTCCTAGGCACAAAATGGTCTACAGCGCATAAGTGGTGTAATTGTTGGCCGTCGTCATTCGCTCCCATTTCTTCCAGTTCCAAATGATGCCGTGACTGGTCTGGATAGCCTGACGAAGAGGTATCGATCAGCCAAACCTCCTCTTCACGCAGGCGATTAATTTGTCGTGAAATGGTGGAATGAAGGATGCTTCGTGAGACTGCTGAGCTCACGAAGCATCCTTCAACCTGGTGAACTACGCAAGCGTTCGCGTACATCGTGCACTCATCGGAATGTCTGTGTATAATAGCAGGCTAATACTTTCGGAATTCGAACGTTCTGAGACCGCTTTGCGTATATTTCTTTGTTCGATGTCGCCATCTTTTTTTCTTGGGGCTTCCCTTACACTGTTCACTGTTTGATTTCCACAGTACGGATCTCTGAGTTCCGGATGAGAATGTTTTTATGTCGAGCTACAGTATGGCTCGTGAGCGACCTCCTGCGACTCGGAAAAATCCGTACCATATATAATGCACTCGCGTCCGTTTGTCTATCTGTCACGGAATTCGATATAAGTAAACCTGGAGAGGTCGGATCAAGTTAAAGGCACCGTTCACGACAAAAAAGGTTATTGAGTTCTTACCTTATTAATATTCAGCGGCCCCCATGGGCTGTAGAAGGGTCCCTCTCAGTCCCCCGATTTCGACGTCCAGGGCATAGTGGCGGCCCCGTTGTTACCGTAGTTCGCGTCTCCGCCCCTTGACCGATGTCACGTCAGACGAGACGAGATGTAGAGACGACACAGTGTCATGTAATCGCGAAAGGCGAAAACAGCTGTTTGGGTGTGATGTCTGCAATTGCAGACATTGCGTCGCCCTCGTGCACTCGCCTGAACACTCCCTTGACCGCCGTTCTATCAATGTGAAACTCGTCCATCCCCCCTTTCCAGCTCTTTTTTGGCNCTTTGTATTTCTTTTTGTTCATAGTTTTTTGCGCTTTTTTCGTTGTTATCGCTTTATTCTAGAGTAGTTCTATCAATTACCGTCAAAAAAGGGTACCCTAATTTTTTTGTGAACGGTGCCTTTAGGACTGGGATGAGGATAGGGTAAGTACAACAAAGCACATCAGCAACACGCCCTCAAGAGGGGATGGGGGACGTGCGCCGGAGTTGCGTGGTGCTACGGGCAAATTTTTCTTAGTTGGCGTCACAACAGCACAGTTGCCGGAAAATGAGCAATGCTGACGAATGAGCCAATGAATGAAATGGAAAGAAGCTCATCGGCGGTGGGCGGAGCGTCCTCGTGGTGGACGGTACTTTTAACATAAGTTCATAGCTCTACTCAACGAAGCGTGAAGGCCAGTAAAATATAAAAGGAGTGAGCAAGTTCCCAAGTGTGCTGGGCGCGCATAAAAATAGCTGGGCAAGGCGTGCCTTCGAATAGAAATATCTCTGAAAAAATATCTATAGCCTATGCTCTCTCTGGCAATATGTATAATTCTGAAAGTTTCGGAAAGGGTTCAAAGTTGATGGAAGGAATGTGGTCAAATCTTCGAAGTGGGTGGAGCCGAGGTCACAAGCCCACAGCTCTTTTCAGAAATGTTCTTAAATGCGGGAAAAAGTTCTGAGAGGTCGAACTCTCAATGTGGACGAGCTTGCAATGAATTGGGCAGGGTTAGAATCGGAAAACCATAACCTTGATAAGAATGGCTCCAGAACACGGGAAGAAGTGGTTAGAAGCTATTACAGGGTGGCCAAACTTTCACAACTATCACAGGAAAGGTGGCCAAACTTTCACATTAGAAGGGGTCTGCAGCGAGGGCGTAGTTATCACCAAGCACCTATAACTATGCTCAAAAACGTTCTAGAACCCCAAAAAAACGCACAGAGACTGCTGAGGGAACGATGACCAATTCCCAAAGTGGAAGAGTTTGCGTTGAGGCAGGCAAAACTAAGACTGAAAATCCACAACTTCCTGCGAAGACGTTCTTAACGTTCCAACATCGTTCTTTATATGAAATCGTATTCATACTCATACTACTTACTACCTATGGCCGTCTGTTTATCTGTCCCAAAATTCAGTATTACATGAAGAGTTTGGATTACGCTGGAGTTGGCTGGGTCCTCGGGCACGATCATCCTGGAATGGGAAGATTGGGAATAGGTCATCGAACCAGACGAAGGAAGCTCATCCGCGATAAGTTGAGCCGAATTTTTTGGGTAACTCAAACTCGTACCCGGTAACAACCCATAGACTTTCGACTTTCTCTGTCATGACATAGGACTTGAAGTGATCTGAGTTCATCTCAATATGCATAAATTTTTATGTCTGTTAAGATACATAAAACTTTGCATGGTTCGCTAAAGTCAGTCGACTTTTTTTTNTTTTTTTTCGAAACGTTGGATATCTACGCTGTGGGAGTATCAGTTGCTCTCAGTGGGAGTGCCATCCAAAGGTAAGTATACCTTCCACTCTGAACAAACTTCTGACTTCCTAAGAGTTCACAGGGCTCAGTAGTTCAAGTTCAGTTAGGCAACAGGGAATTACTACGTACAGAGATGATGGGGCACTGATTATTTGAGAAAAGGCTCGCGCCTTCGCTCCTTGGGTATGAAGAGAAACTGGTTCACAACCTCAAAATAACTCATGTTCGTCGTGTTTGCCTTGCCATTATCCTTTTTTCTGATGACATTAGTTAGTTGATTGGCAAATGCCACGAACTTCAAAAACTTCCTCAGCTGTTCAGTCTATTAGGAAGGAACGCCGTTATGAAAAATTCGGCAGCTGTTCGGTTTTCTAGGAGGGAACGCCGTTATGATTCTGGATAGAATTCTAACGAGTGTACGTATTCCCAAGAAATTCAGTTCGACAGAGCAAATTCTTGTTCTTTCTTATCCTTTCACTTCAGTTGCCACAACTCATGTCGTAGACTCAGCTTTCTTGACCGAGGATTCATACTACCCTTTAACAGAGTTGTTTCGAGCCATCCAATTGGAACTACATACCATGACAACTGCAAGTTTCGGGGTGTGGTGCGGTAGAAACGAAACTGTCGCGCCGCGGCGAAAGAGGCGCCGTTCGCGAAGGAATGTAGCAGAATGGAGCAGCAAGTAAGAAATACAGGAACGAAAGAACTAACANCGGCGAATCAATAACACGAAACCGTTCCTACCGCCCGTCTCCTCAACTTTTGGTCTTTAACCCTCTCCCCCCAATTGAGATCTGATTCGTTATTTTTTTCAATTTTCAACTTTTTTCCAATTTTCAGACTTGGGCAAATTTTCAGATTGTTGGGAGATTTTCCGCAAATGTTCACTGAAGCTTTGGAGATTCAACATTATGTAGCTTTCGCTGCTCCTTTGTGGACCAGAATCTTTTGGGATACTTATACACTTGCGTTGTTTCACTAAAATTATTTGGTGATATTAGCATTTGTTTTAATAACCCTTCCCATTCAGCCTTAAACGGTGTTCCACTCCTACCCCTTATGCTTGCCACGATAATTTGATATCCTTTTAACCATTATTACTCCTTTTGTTTGACTACTACTAAATATAAATATATGAACAAGTACTGAATAAGTGACGAAGCAAAAAGTTGTTCGTCAATATCACCGTCATAAGGATTCTTGGTGTATCATAATTGTTGACCAATAATTGTTTTCACCTCTCAGACTTTGAGAACGGTGTCTGTTGAATCAAAGAATGTCGAAAGTAGTGTGACTGCATGTTTTCACGGCAGTCTCTTGAATGTTTCAGTGTTTGTCTAATCGGAATCAGCGAGGCAGTGAAACGGATTCCGATAAACATTTTTGAGAGTCACAAACACGAACACTTCTAAATAGGGTTCCTCGACCCGCTAACTTTTTTGATCACTGAGCTGCAAGCAAATTTCGGTTGTTGTCATCGTTACTCGATTTGTTCAGACGACCGTCTCTTCTTAAGACCTATAGATAAGGAGGACCTATTGAAGGTATAAATAGGCAAATTTTGCATCATTATTTTGCATTATTTTGATCCTCATCACCTTCACGCTCCCCTCTATTTCCAAATTGGTGTTTTACGTAGCAGTCGAGAGCTTTCATCATTCAGCTTCCGATGCAGGGAATCCGCAGGCATCTGAAAAATGGGTCGTATCATTGAATTTCACGTAAAGAAGAGAGATCTCTGCCCGCACTGCCCTCAAAACCATTTGCAAAAGCGGTCATCTTTCTCCGAGTATTCTCAGCTGTCTTTCCTTTGACCATGCATTACGCGCTTCTGAACATTCGACACTTCTATTTCCTAGTGAATGTCAACTATCCTGCACAGCCTTTTTATCCTGAATACCAACATGAGTACGTGAGCACAGCTGTTCTCTCCATCTACTATCCCGTCAATCATATTACCCTCGCTGATGTAACATTTACATAGGATGATTCGAACTAGTTTTCTACAATGTTATGTTGCTGTCGGACTGCAAAACGACGCAGTCTTGTTCCGTTCCACAGAGCGGTTTTGATCCGGATTTGCAGAAGCACTCAAATGCCTTCTTCAAACTGAACCAGCATTGTCGAAGAATTGCTTGGCATCATTCCCTCCTACAACGACGGGCTCAAATGGCTAACATACTACTAGCAGACCGAGGCCAAAGGTGTCAACATAAAAGGAGGTACATAGATCGCCTCTTTCACGGATTAGAGAGTCAGGGCTACTTTCCTCGTCCTTGTTCTGACCTCGATGGTAGTAAGTTTTCTGGATGGCAGATAGCTTCTCGGGTCTCAGAAAAGAAATTGTTCAGTAAATGTGGCCAGTGACCATGGTAACTGGTAAGCGAAAGAATCCTTGTTCATTCGGTGTTCCTTGAAAAATCGTATTCAGAACTGGTTCCGAGTTCCATCTATTCCATTTATGGCGTCTGTAATGTTCGTTGAACATTCGAACACACGAAAACATTGTGAATATCGTCACTTTGTGTCTTCAAAAAAGTTTCACGTGGGCTCCGAAATGAAGATTCCATTTATAGC
Source organism: Haemonchus placei (assembly GCA_900617895.1). Taxonomy (NCBI): domain Eukaryota; kingdom Metazoa; phylum Nematoda; class Chromadorea; order Rhabditida; family Trichostrongylidae; genus Haemonchus; species Haemonchus placei. Next base: position 43,825 of record UZAF01017198.1, on the reverse strand, counting down.
TCACTACTTGTTCTGCTCGACGCAAAATAGTTAATGAAAACGTCAGTGAAAAGGTATTACCTGGAAGTGATGCATAGTATCCAATGTCATGTGAAAGACCGATTCCGGGAGCCGGGACCTGGAAGTGATGCATAGTATCCAATGTCATGTGAAGGACCGATTCCGGGAGCCGGGTAGTAGGAACGGTTTTGGGTAATCGATCCGCCGCACGCGGCGCTCGCGGACCATTTGCCTCGTTTTAACAGTCCTAGCGTTCTTCGTACAGCTCAATCGCTATGCGATTATTACTTTTAGCATGATTCTACTGTTTGTTCTTTTGTTCCTATATTTCTTACTTGCTGATGCATCCTGCTATACTCCTTCGCGCGCGACGTCTCTCTCGCCGCGACGCGACGGCTCGTTCCTACTGCACCACACCCACCGATTCCCACCGAGGCCATCTAAACTTCCAGCTGAGATCTAATAGGATTACTGAAAATGAATGAGTTAGCATAATCGGCCAATGCCTCTTGTGCGAATGACTTTAGTATCCCTTGGTGTGCTTCTTGACGTTTGAATGGAACCCTAATGGGTAATTCGGGGGAAGGATCAAGCATGATCATTGCCTGCTCCTCATCAACAACTACTCCCCCTTTAAAGTGTGAGGGATGCCTCTGATGAAAAACTCTATGACAAGGACACACAATTGCCCATATTGCAGAATCGTCGTGCCCCTAAATTGGCCCCTTCTCCAAGTCCATTTTTTGTGAAAAGCTGCATCTCTTGGTGGGTTGAATGTGTCTTGCGAATGTCGTGTCATGTCATTTATGTCTTGCCCTTCATGAATGAGGATCCAGTTTTCTGTACATGGCAAACGTCTTTGAACACCGTTCAACATCCACCACCTTTATCTCTGCGCCATCTGTTTTCTGTCACATACAAGGCTCATTACTTTGGTTAGCCCTTCTTTTGCGTTCCCCAATGCTCAGACTAAAGTCAAAAACTTTGATCTTCAGCAACGTTTTGGAGTTGTATAAGGTTGGGTGTTTGATACCAGCCTCACAGAGTAACGCAATTTGTACTCATATATAACTTGAACGTTGAATAAATTTTGAGATTAGGCATATGCCAATAGACTCACGTCAGCGTCAGGTGTCATGCCAGTAGTAGTCACTCTGCGACCCATGAGTCGTTACGACTTATCGTGTTCTTCGAAATTTTCCACGACGTGAAGTTAATGGTTTCAAAGTCGCCCGCCACCTGCTTCCTTTGCGCAGGTTTTCGCCATCATCTGACTAGGAAAACGAATATTTCTACGTCAGGCAGTTCCACATTTTTCTTCGACTCCACTTCTGGCTTTGTTGTGTGCTGTTGGTTGTTTTGATGAAAGTGCCCGCTTGTTGTCCGGAGACGCACCACAGACGAGATTTTGCATTGTGATCATGCCCGTCTGCCCATCAAATGTGTAGAACGATTCTCTGAGCGGTGCTATGAGTTTCAATGGCGTCTTCGTCACACATGCTGATTGGGAGCCTGTAGTTCACGGGACATGGAAACACGGTGGCCTTTTAGTGATTGAGACGGGTTTCCAGCGTTGATGCTGCCAGTGAAAGCTCTTTGTTGCGTTTCTAGTCGCTTTTTGAGGCTCGGCTTTCCGAAACGGTTCTGTATTTTGGGCTGGAGCCATCGTTTCTCAACTAAGAATGTTTTACTTCAAAATTTCTTGCTCAGGAATTAATGCTCATTGTCAGTACCATTTTCAAGAAGTGATCAGCTTCCATCTTGTTATTTGAAGAAACCGGCCTTGTGCAATCCTCCGCCACTCTTCGTGCAATGTACTCTTTTAACAAACAACGTTGCTCTCTGACATATCTGAATCTCTATCAAATCACTTTTATGACCTTGTCCGTACGTGCCGACCCACATTCCCTTTTTTGTACTCAGACTCAGATTCTTTTACCCTTTCTTCTTCGTTTTTTGTTGAAATGATTATCTGGTTTCGGATGAACCCTACTCGCTGAGTCATTACAGTTTAGTCACAGCGTCTTCCCTAAAATACAAGTCCATGACATTCTTGGAAATACAAATGAAATTCATTAAGGTGGTGCTCGTACATATCACAGGAATTTTTCTGCCTGCAGGATGAGTAACTATGACCAGAACAACCTTTTCAACTCACTTCATCGCTATGCATTGGTGAGATTTCAGTATTTCCATAACCCTATGTATATGATGGTTTGCAGAGGTAATGGGTCTCATTTTCGTAAGGCATACCACTGCCGCTTCAACAGAGAATTCCACGGAATATACTAGGGTCAAGACAGCTGGCTAGGGCATTGACAGGAAAGAATTGAATTAACAACTAGGTGTGAGCAGGTTGGGGATAGCACCATACGCTCTGGTCATCATATTACAAACTCCCACACAGTAAGAGCTTACAAACTTTCTTTTGCGAAAGGCGTTCCACAAACTTGTAGATGCAGGATTGATCTCGCCCAGGGTCGTCAGGCACCCTCTCTCCACAGGTGACCCACGTGGTCGAGATGTGCAGAAAAGCCAGTTGTTCTTCGCAATTCACATTGTATACTAATTCAGTGCACTTTCACGCTTTGCTTACATCTTACAGGGTACCGTCCTTTTTCTTTTGGTGGTTTTCGATGGGTAATATCTGGTGAAGGGTCCTGAACCTATGATATGAGGATCCCGCTGCTCACAGAGAGCCTCTTCAATGTATGCTCGAGTGTTGGGCAGTACTGTAGCATTTCCTGAAAGGAATACGTTTTACGTGGAAATTGAGTATGACTATCAGGCAGGCTCAAAGACGCAAATGAATAATAACCTTGCTCTGCCATACCGAGTGAATGGGTAATTGACGTGCTCTCCCTCTCAAATTCAAGCAAAGAATCTTGAGAAGACTTTATTACTTGATTCTTTCTATTTTAATTCATCGCTGTTGTTGTTGTTTGATCCCGTAGTTGCAGCTAGTCGGTACAGTGTCATGCGCTCAGCACCTAATTCTCGACGGTATTATGTCAATACCTATGATCACCGGTGTTTTCTACCTCATCTGTACTCAGTACTGGTACCTTTCGCGAAATCCGTACTCAGGAGCTCACATAAGAAAACTTTGGCATATCAGCAAAGTGAAAGTAAGTATCAGTTAAATTTTGCCTGAGAGAAAGTCAAGTGTCTTTGAAGAATCTTAAAGGCACAGTTCACGATGATTCTGAGGTACCCGCTTTTATTCGAAAAGCAGAAGCAGAGACTGGGATTAGTTCATCGGTAGTGAGAAAAGCGAGAGAATCCACTGACTTTGAGAAAATATGGCTCCTCAAAATTAGGGAAAATAGAGGTTGGATGAGATTGTCATGACGGAAATAACATGTAAGGGGTATTCGGACGAGATTACAGTGATTGCAATTGCACAAAGAGCTGACTACATCAAGCCACAACTGTACAGGACTGTCATTCACCGTCGCTAAGGGTCACGATAAGTTGTTTGAACTTCCTACATGGGTTCCCTTGTGATCGGTGCGGCCTCTACAATGCCGGTGAGCCGGTGAAACTCGTCCGAGGATACACACGGGCCAATCTTTGAGCCTTTATAAATCCCTAACTAGGTCGTCTCCCGACCTAATAGTGCCAGATATTGTATACGCGGGGACCTCGAATTCATCCTGTGGAGGAAGCTCAGGAATCATTTTTATCGTGAACTGTGCCTTTGAGAAAGCTAGAAGGCAGTTCTTTATGCTGGCGGATTCGACTGTTTTCAGGCTTTCGTGCGAATTTTCTCTCTAACAATTCTTTCTTTGCTGCGAATCGTCTTGCTTTCATTACACGAGTCTGAAGTTGATGGCACAATCGCTGTGGTAGGCTGTTTATTTTTATATTATTTTATATCATTTCATTAAATTAATTTTTATGTTGTCGTTATAATGGACTACATTATATCGGCTGCCTTTCAGTTCCTGGCGTATATTCAACTTCTTATCGCCTTCACGGATAATCTGAGCTTTTGCTGTGAAATGCAGGAAGGTCGCGCGTCCTTACCGCGGCGGAATCTACCGAGGAGAAATGGAAGATTTCTAGCTGCAGCTGCTGCCTAGGCATGCCCCGTGGTTCATTCTTGAATTATTTACACATCATTTCAAAGTGCTTCATGTGTATCTCGTTTCAGATGAAATCTTTAGTACTCATGCACATATGTATCTTCTTATGCAGAATACCGCAGAAGAAAACAGTGGCAAAAAGCTTCTATTGAGTCGTGGCTCGTCACCAAGCGCGCAACTGTCCTCTTCTGAGAATCCCCTCTATCCTCCAGGCCGGAGGCTCTATAAAGCCCACTTTGATAATTTTTTTTAATGCCCTATGTTCGTTGTCTCATTTATATTACTCAGCAGGTTTCATCGGGTATTGTAACCGGTGCTTTTACGTTACTTTCAAAAAAAAATCATCACAGACGTTCTTAGCGGCAACTCTCGTCAACTCCGTTTTTCGGTTAGTCCGGCTAATATTTACCATCCATAAAAATGCGAAACGTATTCGAATTAGAGTTTGCACAGAAATTTTTTTTTAACGAATCAATTTTCACTTTTCCAAAAAACAACAGAGTTTTTTCTCTATTATATTATTCCAACAAAAATTAAATACATTTGTTACACAAAAAACCACTTTCTATCAAACTAATTTCGGCGAAGTCCATTGACTACTTACATTTTCATTTTTTCCATTTTCTGCTTGGAGATTGAACTCGACACACCTTATTCCACTTCTACTTCGCTTCCTCTGCAGTCAGGGTAGAAGTAGAATGAAGCGACATGGTCATTCTAAGTGCTAGGCTAATTAACATAGCGCTCCAACGCGTTAGGCCGCTTTCAGAGTGCACGATTTGGCCCGCGAGCGAGCGATTGGGGCGGCGCTTACCCGTGGTATCAACCAAGATTCAATTGTAAACAAGGGCCGAGCGCCACCCCAATCGCTCGATCGCTCGCGGTCCAAATCATGGACTATGGAAGCAGCCTTACAGTTGTTGTCGCCAGCATGCAGCGACATGACCATGGTGGGCTGGGGTTCCTGGAAAAGGAGTGGGTCGTTCCTCCAGAGTATTGAAATCTAGTTCCTTGCAATTCATGTTTCGTACGCAAGCTTTTTCTTCAAACCTATTCACCTCTTTGAAATCTCTTTTTGTTTCGCATTGTCCATATGTATGCATATATAATAGTATTTATTCATTCGTCAATGACGTGTTCTATGCTGCATTCGATAGTCAGCATTTCTTAGTAATTCGAATCTTATAGGTTGTTGTTTCAATGACATTTTAACGCCTTCTCAAGATCGGAGGTAGTGTGCAGCGCAAGTCGCTGACGCTGCTTCTCGCAGGAGTTCAGTAGGTGGTTGGAGCGAGCAATATGTAACATCCGAATTACAGCGACCATCATGGTAGTAGGTTACATCCGATTCGAGACCGCGAAGGCACCGTCAAATCCTCATAACGACAAGAGTTGTGCCGAGACTATCTGTGACGATTTTTTTGACGCTACTGCACTTCCACTTATTGTGTTGTCTATATATAGCTACTATAGCAGCATATAATAACTATAACTATAGCATCGTGTAATAAAATTATGAAAGAAACTAACAGTCTATCTCAATGCATCAACTCTCATCAGTGAAAGGCATCACAACTTAGGATGTTTATTTTGGTGAATACCCAAGTGGACAGGTGGAAGAGCATTTTTGAGGGAGCAGATCAAACAATCTGCAGATATGCATGAGAAGTCAACGAGGGCCTAAAGTGTTCCCAGAGTGTTTCAGGTGGCAGATAGCTAGCTCACAGGAACGAAAACGGTATCGATACACATACACGCAGAAGAAATGAGATTGATAGAAATGGAAGCATGACGTGTTCTTTGAGCGATTCGAAAAAATCTAGAAGGATTGCGACGGATCAGCAGAATCGAAGGGCACAGCAATTCCCATCGGGCTTTCCCCGAGCAATGTAGCTATCAAAATATAGAAGGGTTCGCATCCGTGGATGACAGGAAGCTGGATATAAGAATAAAACAGAATTCGTACCTTTTGCTTGTTCTGGACGTTCTGTTCTGGAGGTGAGGAGAAAACTCACGAAAACCCACACAACACAAGAGCTTATTCAGGTTTGAATAATTTCTTTCGGGTCAACCCTGGCCCACCAGTTTTTCGAAGATTTTTGGGTATGGTGCTGCAAGAGTAAACAGAAGGGAATTTTTCTGTCATATAGACAACATTGCATAACACGGATTCGCGAGCAGGTACATCGAGTTGTTGTGAGAAGCATCCTTCTATTATATAAGAAGCTATGTTTGAAATTTGCAAGAAGGGCAGGTCCTAGTCCACACTGCCGTCCAAAGTCTCCTGAACTGGAAAAGGACGCAAAGAAACATTTGAAGAAGGTCTTAAGGCGTGTTTCTCTACAGAGTCATACGTATACATTGCATTGGTTGCATTGGCCAGTTTGTCACTTGGAAATGGACTCTTCCTGTTTGGGAATTTTGTGATATGAGGCTATTCAAGCCGTACATATTGATGCTCTTGGGAATAACCGATTCTACAAAAGGGAGGGTCTAGTCGCCAAAGAAACCAATGTTTTGACTCCTGTTCACTGAAAAAATCCGGTTTCCCCAGTGTGGACTTCAGATCAACCCTCAGTGCCATATTCTGAATGCTGTTCGTAACCTTATTTTGCCAAGAGCCTTACTGTAGTATAATCTCATGACATGACGGACAAAAACGAATGCAGAATATTTCTTTGCCTCTTCGCCCTGTTTTACTCGCGTTCTTCTTAAGAACAAGCTCTGGTGTAACTACGGAAGTCTTACTGCGTGTCGTCGAAACAGGCTTACCTACCACAAAGCACTATAACATAGTCAGGCTGAAAGCAAAATAGGTGGTACGGGTTGCACGACAGGTGAACTGAATAGGGCCCATATTGCACTGAAAAAAGCACACTGGAAATAAAATGAAGTGGTGTAGATTGAAAATGATATCGTTCATAACTACGCTCTCCAATTAGATTTTGCTGCAAAACTTTAACCCTCTCCCTAAGAAACCTTATCTCCACACGTACAAAACGAGTGCGTCTACTCCGATCTGGAATTTGCCCAGAAACTTTTTTTTGGAAAAAGTGAGAAGCAACTCTTCTAACGACTTACACAGTATAGATGAGATAAAAAGAAAATGAAAGAGAAGGGTGTCAAGTGCAGCATTTGTGATGCCGCTGAGAAGCCTTAGTCAAATGGAAAGGCATGCCTTGAAAGCTGGAATGCTTCTTGGTTAATAAATATTGGTCTGTGTCATTCTTTTCCCACATGACCACCACTAGTTCTTCTTTAGTGAGTTGTTGACAAACGTCTCGGATATGATGTAGCCAAAAAGAGCTGTAGTCAAAAAGGTCTCTAAAGTGTGATCATGTAGAAACAGTTACTGACCGTTTTCAAATTTCCAAAAATTCAGAAACCTCTGAGCTAGAAATAATTTTCCATGTTCACTTCGTTCGTTATTAACTAACTGCACGAGGAGGGTTCATGATTACTGAAGTGAGGCTCCCAGCATTTTTAAGTTGGCGGGAGCCCATTCAACGCCATTTACAATCTATGTCGTGCGAGAGGAGGAACAGCATAATGAAATTTCTTGTGATTGCCATAGTGTCAGTACGGAAGGCTATTAAACAATACAGAAAAAAGGATTCAATCAGAGACCAACAAGAAATGGGTATAGAGGCCAGAGGTGTCGAATACAGGACTACTGAAATGATTCGTATGAGAGTCGATCGTGTTCCTAGGCGACCTTTTAAAAAACGGCAAACGAGCAGGACCTATCAAAGTTGTTGGTGGAGCGGATTGCCAGGCAAAAGCTTCATTGCTATTCCTACCGTACGCAAAAATATTGCTTCAGTTCCGCTCTCAACAGACAGCGTATGTAGGGCCAAAACAGCAGTGAGATAAGCACTTGACTGGAGACACACAACCCATAACTGTTTTCTATCCAAAAAATTTTTATGACAAAAAAATTCCTAAACATGTAAAACGATCACACTCTGCCTGTAAACAACTAGCGAGCAATCTCATACAAAAAGGTTGCTATAAGAACAGCAAAATAATGTTTACTGAGGGATTCACTTGCCAGGGTGAGATGCCCATGGTTTTTTCCGGTGCCGGTGTGAAAATGAACAAAGGCCCATACTCAGAGGGCAAAATCCTCCATCAGCTGGGGCCACTTCGTTCCCCTTGCGAGTAAATGGGAAGATTCCGTTATCGACAACCGGCTCGTCGAGCATCTTCACGATAGAGCTAGTAAAACAGAGAGTCTACAAGAAACCAAGAGACGACGCGACTCTCTTCGAGGACTCTCGAGCTGATACGCCAGCGTGGAATGCGCGAGCTACAGGCAATCGTCAAGAAACGTCTGAACTTGCGAAGCTATGCAGAGAAGCGTTAAAGGAAGATCTGAAAGAGAGAAGAGCATCAGTCACAGACGAAGCCGCCGAGGTCAGAAAGAGTATCGCAAAGCCCTACGGAGCTTCGCCAATTACAAGACCAAGATGACTTCCCTTCGTCGTCCTGACGGAACCGTTACTGCATCTCGAAAGGCAATGGAGAAGGTCATCTACGACTTCTAGTCGGATTTCTTCGACAGCCACGTCTACCTGCCTACCCACTATCTTAGGAAAGAATATATCGCTCTTTCGATTCTCCCTTCCGAAATACGACATGCCATCGCGTCGATGAAGAACTGTACAGCGCCCGGTCCCGATAGGATCAAACCAGAAGATCTGAAGGGTATCCCATCAGTTATCATCAGTCTGGCTAGGCTCTTCACGCGGTACCTGTCGGAATGCAAAGTGCTCACGTCGTGGAAAACTAGCAAGTCTGGGTTGCTGTACAAAAAGGGAGATCCAGACGATATTGGCAATTATCTGTCTGTAATCTACAATCTTTTCACCCTGTCATCCTCAACAGGATTGTCAGAGTATTAGATGAAGGACAGCCATGTGAACAAGCAGTGTTTCGGAGAGGTTTCAGCACAATCGATCATATCCACACTCTGACAAGGCTCATTGAACTATCGCGAGAGTACGAAATGCCACTATGTCTTACTTTTACCGACTTGAAGAAAGCCTTTGACACCGTTGAGACAGAAGCGGTAATTAAAGCCCTGGGCAACAAGGGTATTCTTACCCAATATAAGGGATGCTTCGTGAGCTCTACGACAACTTCACGACCAGGATTTCACCATTCTACGAGGAAGTCATTGTCAACGTGAAGAGAGGTGTCCGGCGAGGCGATACTGTTTCGCCCAAACTTTTCAGTGCCGCTCTCGAGAATATCATGCGTCATTTGGAATGGGAGGAGTTGGGAGTGAGGTCGGTGGCCGCTATTCACATCACCTCCACTTTGCAGGCCACATAGTGCTTGTAACACCGAACATCGAGCAGGCGGAACGAATGCTGGCCGAGTTTGGCAATGCTTGTGGAAAGATAAGATTGAAACCGAACTTAACGAAGACGATGCTCACGAAAAACGGATTTGTACCTGATGCTCCCTTCACGCTAAAAAAAAATATCTCCGAATGCTCTAGCTATGTGTATCTAGGTCGGGAAGTCAATATGATGGGCGACCTAGCTCCGGAGCTGTGCAAAAGGAAAGGCGCCGCGTGGGGAGCATTTAAGAATATCGAGGGAGCAGTGAAGAAGACAAAGAACATCCGGCTCCGCGCTCACCTTTTCGACACTGCTGTCCTTCCTGTTTTGACGTACGCCTCGGAGACTTGGACTCTACGAAAGCAGGATGAGCATGCTGTCAGCGTCACTCAACGCGCTTTAGAAAGGACGATGCTCGGAATTTCCCAATACACGCAAGTGCAGAAGGGAAGCCGGAGTTCCAAGCTCCGTCAACAAACAAAGATCAGGGATGACGTTGATTACGCCAAGAAATCAGGTGGGACGGACACGTTATGCGAAATAGTGATGACCGTTAGACCAGGGGNTTTTAAACTGGATCCCTCGGGACGTCAAGCGAACAACAGGGCGGTCGCCAACGAGATGGTCAGACGTTTTCACGAGAGCTCTGTACAAAGGGAATGTTGAACCTCGTGTCCCTGAAGCGAGGACGATTCAGTGGACCACTCTGGCTCGTGACAGGGACGAATGGAGACGTTACTCGAGGAAGTCGATGTTCAACGGGACGACAGGTGATACAGGTGATGAGTCCCATTATCGGGTTTGTCGACACCCACACTCATCGACCGATGATATGTATGTCAGACTAGTGTCGAGTTGCGCTATTCTCACCAGGACCCAGACATTCAGCATGCAATCAGCCGATCGCCGAGTGATGAGGGGACGAATCACCGTAATTCTGCTACTCCTTACGTTACTGTGTTCATTTTCCTAGTCCTCTACCTTACGACGCTGAAAAGGTGAGTTTCTTTTCTATTTATTTATTTTTCTATTTATTGATGCGTGCCGCTTCACGCGCCTTAAGTAGAACAGAAAAAGCGATAACAGTCAAAGTAAATAATCAAAAGAGTTGAAAGGGAAGGATCCCAAGTCAAAGTGGCGATTTGAAATGAGGCTTATGTTGCTATATGTACGTATTTCCGGGCGCTGATTTCAATTATGCTTTCCAAATTTGCTAAACAACTGTGTGAACGAAGTTATTAAGGTGATCTCAGGTGAGCGCTTAATGCAAGCGAGTACTTGAAACATGGAAGCAACATCGATTAGAGTGGTGCCTTGGAGCAGTGGTAAGCGTAAAGCTTCATAGGCATGAGACCATGGGTCAGGTTTTGTGATGGACGTGTATTTTGCGTTTTGCTGGGCATTTTATTCACGAACGGGAAAGCCTCTATTTGTTGATTTTACCACTATCAGAGGGCTATTTAATCCCTGAGTTAATGTGGTTCCTATTCAAATCATTGATTATAATCTTAGTTTCTGTGCACTTGCACTGCATTGCACTTCCTTTCGTCCACTCTACATTCGCAGTATGTCCAAATCACATACTAGGTCGAACGGAAGACAGTACTTTACAGGCGTCTCAAAATCACTCGATTGAGTGCTGAAGAGATCAGTGGCACGTTAGGGCAGAAGAGAAATCATTCGAACATAGAAGTACGGAATTGACGGTAGACAAGTGGTAGTGAGCGGAAAGTAGAGTCGCAAGTGTGCGAGCAAAGCTGAAATGGTGAGCGCCTACGCATGTGTTGGTATTTTTGAATATTTTAGTAGACGACAAAGACAACGGATGAGAATGCAGACTTCCGTCACCTTCGTTTGCTTTTGTTGTTAGTTATGGGCTTTAAAAAATGCTCAAAGTGCACACCAGCAATATTTATGTTGGTAAGTATCACCCTAGTTTGAAGAGCTTGCTCTTAGACGCTCGATTCCCACAATTCCATGCACGAAAGAATTCTTGCTTCAAGATCTCGCTGGTAGTTTCATATTAAAATTAGGCTTATAAATGTAGATGTAATACAGAGTACTTCTACAAAAGGCCTGAACCAACCCAAGGCAGGCAAGACACGGCAAAAAGGCAAGACATAGCTGTGAAAAAGCGGTTTCTACCGAAAACTGACCGCACGACCCCTTCCACTCTTATCAAGCCTCTTGCGTTGAAAATTGCAGTGTGTGCATTTTCTTAAGAGATTCCAAGAGAAAGTGATGTACGTAGCTTTGCAATGATATTGTACGGTTTAGGTAGGAACCGGATCGCCTGGGCATCAAAAAGGTCAAATGAATGTGGTAAAATCGATATGCAGTGTTTTTCCGTTTTGGAGCAATACATCCCGCAAAGTGCAAAAACGACATCGCTTACTGAATCCGATCCATAGTCTCGCGCCTATAAATGTTACGCTTACCACTGCTACAAATAACCGCTCTCGGCAGTGTTGCTTCCACGCCGTAAGTGCTTGTTTGCGCTGAGCGCTCATCTAAGACGACCTCCGTAACTTCGGTCGGAAAATCGTTTGGCAAATTTGGAAAGCTGATTTGAAAATAGCGCCCGTACGTATAGCAATATAAGTCTCATTTCAAATGGCCATGGGGATCCTTCCCTTGTAAGTCGAATAAGCGCTTTTGTTCTTCTGCATATGCATAAATGCTTAAGGTTTCCATGAGCAGGATGAACAACGAGAAGAGTGATATTCCTTTTTAGGATATTTTTTTGCTTGTTTCAGTGTTTGATAGTGATGACTTCTGATTTGGATGCAATGGTTCTGATAGAATGTGACGGTGAGACCTCCCCAACTCTCAGTGTGCTACGTAAAGAGGCGGATCTTGTCGAGGACATACAGAACGAATCGAAATTGTTCCTGTGTGCTCTTGCTCCTTTTTTTCTCTTTGATCGGTTCCATTATATCTCATTAGGTATAGATTATATCTATTCAGTTAGGTTTTTCTGCTGAAGTAGAGGGGGGAGATTTTCACAATTTAGATCTATAGTTGCTCCTCACGTTCTCGATAGTTTCTTGCTAGTATTTTCTCGAACTTCTTCATTTTACCGTTGGATCGGCAAAACAAACATATTTCACAAAAGCAAAATTTCGATATTTCGACATTATTCTACATTGCAGTTGATTATGTTCAAGTTTTATCGAGTCCTTCGATATACAACTTGCGGCTGTTTAATACACACGACACTGTCTTTGACCTTTTAATTAACTAAATTCTTCACGAAGATGGAAACAACGCCATGTTTTGTGCCGCGCGTTCGGTGGGGGTTAAATCAAATAGGGTTTTCTGAATACTCTCCGTCTGTCTTCCATTCGTTTCGATCTTGGAGTGGTTAACGTGTCATCCATTGCCTAGAACTGGCTATTAATTAGGAGCGATGCATTCTATGAATTCAGTGTTCAGTGGCGGTCCAATCATGAAAACCTGCCACTAAATCGGTTTTCTGAGGGAAAATGTATGTTAAGATTCTGACTGTAACGTTAGATGGCAACATTTTAATGGGAAATACGATTGGTCCATTGTAAGTGCATTTTCAAGTGCGAAGCAAGCTCGGTAGCGTAGTCGAAGATAGCATTCTCAATAAGTCCTCGAAAAATTTCTAGCTCTTGGTTTCCTTGTTCGAAATTTTGTTCGAGCCAATCAAAACCAGGTATGGTAGCTGGGAATTTGCGCTGTTTGTTTTGCCACAGCTGTCTGAACCGTCGTCGAGAATTAGGTGGGGGCGCAAGTTTAGGTAACATGAACTCTGTACCCTACCGTGTTTTTTGACTTTGAGTCTTTCGGCCAGTAAAAAAGCTTCGAAGTTAAATGCGAATTTCAAGTGTGATTGGATGCAGACAGCAACGGTTGGACACCGCATTTGACGACTTGGTAGCGTGCGTGACCGCATTTTTGTAGGCAACCTTTTACAAAGACCTTTCTGAGAAAAGCCTAAATGAACTCTTGTAAATAATAATAAACGCGTACTGCGAGCATGACTAGCTCATATAACTAACATATGACTAACCATAAGCCTGAGTCTCATTTGCATATTTTGTGGTACTCTCGTATTCCATTCTACTTTTCAAACGGGAAACGCACCTGTTATTTTGGCTTACTTTGATGCATTGACTTCTCGAACTATAGTAGTTCCCTACGCCTGCAGAGGAACTGCTAGCGGTAACCGTTGATACCGGACAATCGAATTCGATACAGTAAATACGATATGAAATTGTAAATGTTGTTCGCGTCTTGAATAAATGACTGTCAACCTCTATGATCTTTATGAATGTGTCGAGCAAAGCTTACATTGAAAATCGATTGGCAAAATTAAAAATTTGAGAAAAATTAGCATCTGTGTCTGCGCAGGACATCAGGATATTAGCATCTGTGTCTCGATGATGCACCGTGAGACCCATGCTCCGCTAGGTAGTGATGGGAATCAGACGCTTGACGACGATAAAGCTGTTCTGCAACTTATTACCTTCATAGATTTGCGCCCGAAAAGCGCCAAAATCGGCGTATTTAGAGGAGTGTAGGGCTTACAAAATAAAATAAATTCAAGGGTTGGACGAGAATGTGAAGACAGAAGTTGCACGAAAGGGGTATGTGAACGAGCATCGTACCATTGCGCACAGCTGGCTGCAGTGAGCTGCCTGCGTGCGAGGTGAGGGTCCCGGTGCGAACCTTGCAAGCTCTACAGCTTTCACAACGCTTAAGATCCGTTCGCCTGAGGTGTGTGCGTCCACTAAGCCGGTTTTGAGACCCTTATCACGCCCAACATTTATCGTTGGAGTTACAGATCGATAAAATAGGGAGTCTCAAAAACTGTTTCCAACAAGACTTTTTTTATTTTCCTTCTCTGCAGGCACTCGTTAATCTTTTTTCATTCCCGATCGCCGGAGTAAACAGGGTATAACTCTATAATAATCGGCGAGGTCACCTAAAAGCTCCCATTCCTAAATCAATGTATAGTCAGTATTTGTGTAATGATTGTTATAACTATATAACTATATCAAGCAATGTGCAACTCAACCTTTAGTCTTTGAGGTGCGTGTAAATGGTGAACGTTAATGATAATTGATAATGATAATGGCTACATGATAATGACTAGGCTCTATGCGGTAGTGTGAACGCCGAGGAAGAAGCTTATCAAGTGAAATGTTATTATATGTGTTTGAATGATTTTTTCTTTATACATATATTCTCATCCTTTTAGAAAATTTACATAGGCGTCCTGAGAGAAGTAACATCTTAAAGGTGGTTTCATGTAGATGAACGAGGGAATTCGCGAATGGGAGAAGACGAAGAGAAGCCACTAACTATATATAAGCGGTATCTCTATACATAAAGCGGTAACTTTTGTCTGTTTGTGATCGGTTTGTGGGGCCTTCCTGTAGTCACGTAGGTACGATGAAGAGTGTGAATGTCACGTGAGCGCGGTGAGGAGGCAGTTATGAAATGGGGAGCCTACCGATGCTGTTATCAAATCATAGATAAGCGATAGAGTATTTGAATAAGATGAAGAAACCTATTTTCGATTTTCTGGCTGAAGGCCAATACGCAACACACCGTCTATTTGACGCGTGACACTTTTGTAATCGCAATCATTCGTTCATGCGTGGAAACTTTCATGCAAAAGTTCTGCTCGAGCTCAGTCCCCGAACCAGCCTAAGATCAAAGGCCTTTGGCGTTATATATAGTACCAAAATTTTGAATCATGGCTTTATTCGAGCTTTGATTTCTTGATCATTATATTGTGTTTTTGTTGTCACCACGCGATCTTGAACAAAACAGATCTAGCAGTGAAGGAGCAGAAGGATTACAAGACGAATTTTTATGATGGCCGTGTTTACAGACTGTACTTGACTTTGTTCATGTCTAGTAGAATTACTAGGGCAAATTGTTTCAAAAAACTGTTCATATTTTCGGAGAATAGTCTCTAAGATAGCGCAAAGCTAAGTATTATCAAGCATTTATTGATGAGAAATTTTCATTCATCGCATAACCGACATCCTCGAGGACAGTAAGTCTTCCTTTGCTCATGCGTGATACCCTCACGATAGCAGAATCCGTTTGCAATGTGTTGTTGGCATCTAGAAATCATAAGAATTATCCTTCAGTGAATCTTATTACAAAGCCCTTTTCTTACTCTGGACGATCCTCGCACTTCTCTTGCTCTTCGACTGCATGGGTGGTAGTTGCAATAGTGGTGGGCGTAGGCCATGTGGTGCTACGGGTCGTTGGCCTTACTGTAGTTGGTCGAGACTCGTACTTTGAAATTGAAGCAGTTCAATGAGGCTGCAACAAACTCAGGCACAATTTTCTATTGCATTACCATGTCTGTATCGTAAAACCGTTTGTGATATATAAGCCCTATTCCATAATATTATTGGAACCCGATTGCTATAAGAACGGAGTTAGGTCCCTGCGTCGCGAGGAGAACACAACCTGAACAAGAAATTAAAAAGCAGTTGTTGGAATAAGACAAGTCAAAAGTGCACATGCAGTAAAACAACACCTATAACCAGTAAGCTGCTGATTCCTGTTTGTCTTGATTTCTACACCAGCGTTTGGACAGCCTTCGACGGATGTTCATCGGAAAAGCTTACGAGCCCTATTTCAATCTCGGTATTTTCAGGAGACTGAAAAGGAAATGGTCATAGTATCTGAAAACAATATAAGTTCCGAATGTCGTTGGTTGTTGCCTAGTACATATAATTTCCATTTAAAGATTCACTACACTCGATTAACAACGATCTCGCAGCGTACTTGAATCCAATAGTAGCACATCGCGTAATTTTCGTGAGATTTGGCATAGTCTCCTAGGAAATCTGTGAAATTTTGCCACTCCGTCGAAGCATCAAATGTTTGCCCGCATCCTTCTACTAATTGTCCACTTCCGTCAGATGTGAAATTCTTCCCATTGGGCTGGAAATAATAATAACTAAGCTTTGTAATCACCCAAGAAAGCATTCGCATACCCTCTCATCGCATCGAGTTCCAGCGTATCCTCGAGGACAGACGCACTGGGAGCACTTGAGTCGATGAGGGTACCCACCATTTTGACATTCCACCTTTTCCATCCCTCTCTCGTCACACAACTCTGGAAGCAATAGCAGTGAACTAATTCCAAAGACGGACTGAGGAGATGTGGTGGCGGAGGAGACTTTATTTCCCACGCATAGTCCTTGGTATGAATGCCCGATCGACACTCACCCGGACTAACCGAGGTTTTCATCTTTCTTAGATCACTCAATCGGTACCAGATTCGTCTGGGTGGATAAAAACACTGATTTGTAGATCGGCTGGTTGCCGTAATTCATTGTATAGGTCACACGCATTAACTGCCACTACGACTCTGAGTGGAAGTCGAATGCGTGGTCCTGTCCCAAAAATAAATAGAAAAATGCCAAAGAGTTCACTAGCATACTTTCGAAGACTGTATTTCTTGTAGTACAACAAAGGTCCAGAATAAGTTCTCCCGATGGAAGGATAAAGTGCCCCTTCATTGTGGCTTATAAGTGGTGCCCCAGCGTAACACCTTTCCCTCAGACTGATCGATTCCGCTAACTCACTATCGCATCCGTAGAGTTTGTTGAGCATTGAAGCGTCGATGAATGAAACGAATGGCGACCCAAGAGTTTCTCGATAGTCCTTGTCGTACGGTGTCAGCGTTGGAAGCTCAGGGTTGATCGCAGCGCTGCGAATAGATATTTAGGAACAAACACGATACTCAATACAATCAATGTCGTTAATGTTGTGGATTTGGCGATTTTGAAAATTATGATGTATATGATCAGGCACAGAAATTTAGCTCAGCAAAATAGAATAAACAGAGAAAAATTCTTGTTAAAGTTATATGGACTAACTCAGACGTAGACGTAGACGTAGACATAGTGCATGATGCTACCGTAGTCGTAGCCCACACCGAAGTTAGCTCTTTTTTAACCACTTTTTGAACCCTTTACCTCTTTGGGAACCTCGATTGTCGTGCCTTCTTCGCCTCCATTGCGCTACACCCCACCTTCTCTTTATTGTCTGAACAACCCAAAATTATCGTGAACATGTTTTCGAGCTTGCTTAAATGAATAAGCGACAGTTAGCACTGCACTATAATTGGCCTACTGCATGTTATAGCATCTCTCACTCGAAAATAACAATAAAATGGGTCCGGGAACTTCTCCCCTAACACGGCGTCGCACACACGGCACCCGCCGCCTATCGCAGGATTGCGATGAAAGATTGGAGCGCGCAATTTGTGAGGTAGGGAGTCCTTTAATCATTTGAATTGGCTGGTCGCTCCCTTCAATTTCAATGCGGTATTGATCGTCGTTTATATAAGAGGAGTCATTTTGATTAATCAAGTCTAATAAACATGAAAACTAAAAAGAAACAGAAGAAAAAACGATAAAATCCAATGAAAAAGCAAGCCAGTCAAGGGAAAATATCGCGTCCTATCGATTTTCGGGAGGCGGGGTGAGTACGGTAATTGCAGTGACATTTGCCGCATGCCGCAAGGGAGAATGTCGCGATAGGGGAGAAGTTCCGTTACCCCAATAAAATAGCTCTCTGCGGCAGCTTGATGTTGTAGTATTTTTTCAGACTGCTGATTCCAAGAACGTAAAGACCCGTTTTAAGACACAGAATTATTCCTCTGTCCGCCTCGAACATCATTCCGAACAGCATGCATTCATCAAAGAGGGGTTTGACTAAGCCGGTAATGTGGAAGGCTTTGTTCCGAAAGTCTACGATATTTTGAGAGATATTTTTCCACTTCCTATGTTTCTAGGTGTATGGCCTACCTTAAAATCGGTTTTGCCTACTGTTGACGCTTCATGTCTGCTTACTAGCGTTAGTTACACATAATGCTACTTTTCTATCATAGAACCTTCCTTTTACATTATCAGGGTAACAAGGAAAGAGCATGGATGGTGAAGTCCCAAGTGGAACAGCTGCTACACATACGGCCTCGAGGTAAAGTCCCGGATGCATACTCAACAAGAAATTTTCTACACTTTTGAAGTTGCTTTATTGGAAGCGAGCTCGTCAATGAGAATCGATGAGCCCTGGAAGTTTCATCCTTGCCATCCTTGCTTCATATTACCTGACAGATCGCTCGGCTTATGCCGGCTTCCTTCTTTGCTTTGGCACAGTAGTCAAAGAATATTGTTAGAGGAGGGGACCTTTCATCCAACACTAACCAGGGAAGAGTTTCAAGTTCCCATGGAACTTTGACTAGAGACCTAGATATATCGATATGGTTTGGAAGGTTACTAACAAATTTGGAAATTACAACTGCTAAATGAATCTGCCGAAAATCTATGAGCGCCCAAAGTTCCCATGCTCGAAACATGGAGATATAGTGGCAATTGATATGCACAGTTGCCCGCAATGGTCGGAAGGGTTGCCGTGGTACAGTGACAGCGTTCTCAATCGCCAATCAACCACCATTTTTATTGTTACTAGTTAAAGCTAGCGCTTTGTTCCGGCTATCATTTGCGATCACCTTTCTATCACCCATCACCGCACTTATTGGGATAATTTACTCCATGTCATTCCTGTAACGCCCTTTATTTATTTTCAACACCGAAACACACTCACCCCAAGTGAAATCTTGGAACATTGACACGCGAGATGAGTCTTCTATGAGTCCACCTCATTTTCGAGGTTGATATTAGAGCTATGTTTACAGGAGAAATGGCTGCTTTCATAGTCCACGATTTGGCGAGCGGCCAGTCGCGCGATTGGTCGATCACCAAATCGTGGACTATGCGAACCTTATACATGCTGTCTCTCTATAACCGTGTACAAAAAATCAACCGATTCGAGATCAAAAAGCTCTCGTTTTTCTCTACCCATTCTTTGAGTTGTTTCATCGATGTTGAGTTTTCTCTCCGATCCACTTCCCAGGTCGATTTCACTTGAAGTGGGTCTGTTTCAGTGTTAGAAATAAAAGAGCGTTACAGAAATTACGTGGAGAGAATTTTTCCAATAAGTGTGGTGGTAGGTGATAGATAGATGATCAATTGATTGAATGTGGTAGCCGAAATAGATGATAGCCGGAACAAAGCGCTAATTTGAATAAGTGACAAAAATGGTTTGAAAGCTTTATTCGAAGGAAAGCGCGAAAACGAAAACGACAAGCCTTCATTTGGCAGTTAGGATTTCCAATTTTGTTTAAAGCTTTCCAAATCCTGTTGATATATCTAGGTCTCTATAAAAAATTCCGTGGAATCTGAAACCCTCCCCTGGTAAGGGCTAGAGCGCGGGGAAGGAAATGTAGCCAACCTTGCCTGTGTTTAAGGGCAGTTCTGGCCGAAAGAATATGGTTTACCAGTTTGGCTATGCACGCTAACGCGTGCAGTATATGTCGACGGCGACTTACCCACGATGGAGTCATTTAGCAGAGATTTGGATACTCACAATAGGTAGTTCTCTCCGGATTCGATCGCATTTGAGCAGAGCTATGAGTGGTTGATCATAGCTCCGTCCACCTTAGTGCAAACACTTCCCACTATAAACTTGACCACCCTTCTTTTGAATGCACCTAACCATTTTTTCCGCATTTCAGAAAGTTTTCGAAGGGATGCATTTTTTTGTCCCAGCCCCGCTTTCCTGTGCCAGCTCCGCCCACTTCGCGGATTTGATCACATTTGTTCCATTACCTCTTACCACCTTTTCCCCGCGTCCTAGGACGTTTTTGAACTAACTTATGAAATTTTGATCTGAGCCCCGCTCACTTTAGTGCCAACTCCGCCCACTTTTGGGATTTGACCACATTTCTTCTTTTACACCTTAACACCTTTTTGCCGCATCCCAGAACGTTTCTGAGTAGATTTATAAATTCTTGATCTAAGCTCCGCCCACTTTAGTGCCATCCCCGCCCACTTCGGAGAATTTGGCCACATTTGTTCCAATTCTATTTACCACTTTTTCCCCTCATTCTAGAACGTTTCTGAACGGAGTTATGAAATTTTGGTCTGGGTCC
>UZAF01017198.1:11658-22535 GCA_900617895.1 Haemonchus placei | reverse complement strand
CCCCCCCCCCCCCCCCCCCCTAACTACATTACTACTACGAATTTTGTGTAGACAGATATAACACGATGCCAGTACAGATCGAAATCATAGTGTTGTACTCACTTCGCTCCTCCACATCCACTTCACTGCGCAGTGCTCACTCTTTTCCGTTAGCCGACCTACCAAGTTATTGCTTTGTCTATAAGGAGGGAGTGCTGAGTAAAGCTGGATTTTCCATACCACTACCTTTATCGCAATCATCAAGTTTTGCGGACGGACAGACGGGCAATTGGACAAAGCGACACACCAATTTACTGCTTTATAGATGAGAGCGATTGGATTGGGGTATTTGCTTTTCCTACGCCAAAATCTCCACTAGGCAGTCCACTTACTCGTTAGGTTAAATTAGAATACCATCTAATCGGGAGTGTAGACATCCTTCATTCTGGATGGTTTCAGGTAAACCACCTTATTGCACATGAGCTCCTTCGCCTTCACTGTCGTACATAACCTTCTCATAGAAACAAATGTGTTCGCTCAAGGCTGGCCGTTTATTTTCTCTTTACAGGGAGGGTACTGGTCCTTGCGCTGTATAAATTTTCGAGTGTAACCTACTCGCGAGCCTCTCACCAGTCCGTTCATTTCCACTTGACGAGCGTTAGTGAGGTAACCGACATGTAGCACCCTTGTGCCTATAGTATCCGGGATTCGAACCCATGACCACGCGTGTGCGAAGCGCGCCGCTGTGCTTCAGCAGGACTCTCTACGTGGTCCCATCTTCTGAAAACGGCTATCGTTTCCGAGGTAACGTCTGACAGCATAGCGAATTCAAATGTGTTCGGAGTTTGTGTGTTCAAATTTGTTACCAGATTGAGTCGAGTATGAACACTACAAGTAGTTATCCTTGCATTACGCTTTGCTTGCAATGAAATATCGGTCGTAAGGAGTCCACAATTAATCCGAGTATCACGACTTTGCTTTCCCGCGTCTTTCTTTTTGTTCAATGCTATGCGGGCGAATGTGGTGCGGTGGCAAGCGGCGCACTTCATACATGCGTAGTCTTGGGTTCCCGGATCGATATCCGCCTCGGCTAATCAAGTCCTTCGTCGTAGTCGTATCAGACTCGTTTGGGAGGATAAAAGCATTGTACATCAGCTGGCCACCGCAAGTCATCATCTAGGCCACATACGTAATCCTTGCGCCACAACGAATCTGAATTCAAGTCGAAGCGTGAGCACATCCCTCGGACGGGATTGATTAATGCCCTATTCAAAGCGATTATTCCCCTACCATAATGAATTGGTTTCAAGCAATATTAGTTACAATGTGATACTGTCCGAACTCCCAGAACAAATGCTATTTCTCGCATAATTGATTGCTGCCCTCTAAAAACATGACTTTGCTTTTACTTTTATAAGAACATAACTTTGCTTCTGATTTCAACTTTGTCTTCTTCTCAAGGACATTGACATCTTCGCCATTCATGTGGCCGCCGCAGAGTATAGAGCGAAGTGGCCACGAGGGAACAAACCACAACAATTAGAGCGAACGACACCTCAAATCGTGTCAGGCTATTTGACAATGGCTCCGGCACCTCGCCAAACGCTTGACTCCTCCCCTTTTTGCCCTTTTTCGTGTGTCGATCACATATATCGCACGCCGTCGTCAAGTTGGTAGATCGTCAGCGAAGAAAATAAGGCTAAATCGTAAACAAAACAAAGCTTTCATTGTGGGATAACCTATATACATAACTTGAATGGCATCAGTGCACACTGCACCGAAACCTTGATTTGGTGATGAAATATGGTCTGGTCATTTCCGTACGATGTATCGAGTATTAATATTTGGGGCCACATTACGGAAGGAATGTCTATCTGCAACCGGGTCGTCCGCAAAGTTCCTGCAAACCACTGGCTGTAGTGCAGGATCGTTTAGAGATCTTACCGTTGTCTTATTGAAACCAAACCAAGTCCCCTTCGAAAACGACAGTGCTCCCTGTCTTTTCGGAGAAGCTTGTAAAGCTTAAGGTATATGTTTACTTTTTGGAAACTTAGCAGTTAAGCGACTTCTAACATAAGGGACGTAAATGCGAATTCGAGTAGCGAGGAAGAAAACTACAAATAACTAAATAAATAAAAGTATACAAGGGGCGGATCAAACAATAAAATAAACAGTAAAAAATTCAAAAATTTCGAGATTCCCTACAAGCCCCGCTTTGATTGTTAAGGGTGTGAGGCGGAAATGGAGGAAAGCTATGGAGGGAAGTCAGTGGGCAACAAATCATTCGGGTTCCAGTTTTCACCACGGGTGCTCGAAATTTGTTCCCGTCCTTCCACCCTTTTTATAGAGTGCGCAATGAACAAACAAGCGCTTTATCATTCTGTTTAGACGTGGATAGGTACCCAGCCTCTGAGAGAACAGCTAAGAGGAAGTTGTGCGACATGCTTGAATGATATTGAATCGATGGGAAACGGGGTGCTTAAAAAAGATATTTTTCGAATTTGGCAGAGATTGAGTCAGAGATGTTTGGGCAATGGGAGGCTTATTTGTACTATCCTGATCTTACGTATTAACCTATATTAAAGACTTCTCTCACCAAACAATTAGGTGCGCGCCAGTTCACTTAACGAAGCTCATGAGTTACCTGTACTGAATTACTTTAGGTTTTTACACAATAATCGAATAACAAAGAAGGTAAACATAGCTAATGCCCAATTTATCGAAGTAGCGTCAACATTTGTCAACGGCATACAAGTATAGAAGAGTGAAGGAACAACCTTAACGAATGGGGATGATTAAATTTTCTCGCAGTTCGCAAACGCTGCCTCGAAATTCGAGTTAGTATCGCTTTTACTCAGGGAGCAAGGATTGACTATCAAGTAATTGATGTAAGTTTTCTTACCAGTGAACTGTAAAGAGTAATTCTGAGGGGACAGCTGTCTCATTTCTAACATAGGGTGATTTTATTTCCACTCAGCTTCTGAAAGCCCATACAACCGAGTCCAGTTGAGAGATACTGCTGGTAACGGAGACTAAAATTTACCTAACATACAACAGGAAATCGGTCCAGTTCATCACCACGCTATCAAACCATCGCAATGCTTTTGTCGTGCATCCTGAATTATTAGTCTCTAAACCATTTTTCAAAGCATTACTCATTGCATCGGTTCGACCTCGACCAACCAATTATATCACTAGTGAAGGTCATTCACTGCCTTCATGAGTGCAGAGAGTACGATGAGAAGAAATCATTGCGCTCTATCCCCTCAAAGTATCAAATGTACGAATCAGCAGGTCATGATCATTGCCTGCCATGTTCTTCCATCAGAAAGTGAGTAAAGACAGAAAGGCAGTGGCATGCCCTAAAAGGGCCTATAAAGGGCAACGGAAAATGGGCCGTATTTGTAGGCGGACATGATCGAGGTGTATCGATCGTACGGTGCGCATTTTCTACACCACCAACTAGATCAGTTGGCGAGGGTGCCACCTACTCTGCCACAATTCATTTGGACCTCTAACAAGAAATGGTCTGCCTCACGAGCCTTTTATTCTTGCTTCTGATCTCGGCTCGAAAAATCATTGCCATTTGGACAGAAGAAGATGAAAAACAACGAATAGCAATGGTATGTTTGTTCATTGTGCGAATGTTCCGGAATTTAATACTGAATGTGGTCAAGGCTGAACACCTCCTAGTGTTTTTCCTACGACCATCACTTTAATTATTAGACAGCTGATGCTCTATCCTTGTGATCTATTGGGTAGTGGTTTGAAGTTTCACCCATTTAATTTCTCTATCACCCTAATCAAAGTTGGACTAATCCACGGATTAATCTCTGTTGAACACTTAGGGAAAGCTCTAAAATAGAAACCTCACGTTCATTCAATCAACATAGAAGAACCTCAAAACAACGGGCAAAGATTCAATGCCCGGTTTGTTTTCATCGTACGCACATCACTCCTGTGGAGGAAAAAGTTATCGTCACCGTTACAAAAGGCATAGGTTCATAGAAACTGGTGGAGGGTTTGATGTGATTGTTGCGAATGCACCCTTATTAATAATTAATGCCCTAAACCGATGAGTCTTTTCCTTTCGGGAATATGTAATCATCCTCAACGATACCGAAACAGATAAAGGGAGGTACCATTTGAAATCACAGTGGAATGAGGGATGTGGAAGTGCGCAAAGTGGGTAGAAAAGCCCTACGTGAGCAACCATTCTAGAACCTTTGAAAGTTCTACCGTTGTTGTGGAGATCGCAAATGATGTCCAGTCCTCTTCTTCAGTATACTTCGACTATTACTAGCATCTAACAATAAAGAAATTATGGCTGCAGATAATCCAAAAAGGATCGCATTCACATCTCAGTTACGGTGGCCGTGTAGTTTTGTTTTTTTTTTTGCTATGAGGCTGTTCAGAACTGAATTTCTTCCGAGGTAAGCATAGAATTACGAAGAGTCCTTCAGGCTGTGCGAGGCAATTTTCAAGATCTGTAAGCTCTGATTTGGAAATGCTCGAATTCGAGGCATTATTACGAGTTTTGAGGCTATTTGGCCCTTCATAGTTTGAGAAGGTAACCATGGAATCGATAAACGATCCAGACTACAGTTAATGCTCTGCAAGAATTATGTGACCGTCAAGATCCGAGCTAAGTGCTTCCCCTGTTGTGCGGCCCTCAATAAACTCATTGGAAGTGAGTAAATGTATACTGTTCAAGACTTGAAACCCACAGTAATATATAATGACCCTTGAATCCTCCTTCAATGACAACCTTGTTTTGTACCCATTTCAACTTCACGATATTCGCTGACCGATCTCTAGAGTCCTGGATGTAGTGTTCATTCACGCGTTCAGCGTGGGGGGTACATGTGAGCGTGGGAAATCAGCCACCAAACGACGGCGACTGGTACTGGTATTTCTTACCACTGGGTTCGGAATTTTGGGAAGAAGTTGGCTCAGTTATCATTGCAACGTGTTATTAGGTTTAGTGAGGAAATAACAGTGGTAACTCTACTTGAGTTTCTCTGTATACTGATATTAAGGGTCACATAACAGAGAAAGCCCTTGTCTCGGATAATGACGGCAACAAATTCCTTGTAGTGCACGGATTAAAATCCATGACTGATTTATAAACTTATCAGTTATATACTCAAATTAAGACGAAGTAGCCTTTGAAGCTCGGTGATGTGCCTCGAATTCAACCCTTTCTAAAAGTTTTCCTTGGTTTCGAGTATGGTCTCGATTTCTGAGAGATCGAAGAGTTAAGTACAATAGTACACTTAGCTTGAAAAACTCAAGTATGAATCGACATTAAGAAGAACTCTAGGAAGAAAATCAACAAAAAACGCTAATCATTTCCTTCGCAAATGAAAAACTCTGCGGCGCACTCATAAAAGCGTAGAGAAAAAAAANAAAAAAAATCAAATCTCATCTTCAGTTTTATATGCTAATAATATGTCCATAATTTCCCTTTGTTCAGCGCTTTCTAGGACAGGCGTTGCTTTGCATTTATCATGAAGGTACTCCATGAAAAACGTGCGGCACTATGTGAATCGAATATCGAAGCACTTAAGGCAAGTCCGAGTGGGAGAGCCATTAAAATTCATAAAAAACAATATTTTCTGTTTTGAGCACATTTTTGAGTCCATCTTAAGACGGGACTTTAAAGCTCTTTGAATCCGTTGAAAATGTTTGTGAGGATCGACAATCTCGAAATATTTGTTATACAATTGAACATGAGCATCCAACTATGATGTACTGCATACTGTAATCGGTGAAGCATCCTGTCCTTAAAATGCAGTATGCAGTACACCATGAATCTATCAGAAACGAACCTCATTACAGTTTCTACTCTTTGTTGGCAAAGAGAGGTGCATCGTTTGTTTTGACGGCTGGATGGTGGGAAATTAAAAATGTAAACTCAGTTGTTGTTTTGCAGAATTACTATCTCCAGGTTGCATGTAAACAGTTGGGCTATAACCACAGTAAAAACTGGGTCTAGGATGTGGTGGGTTATGGGTTTATGCAAGAAGTTTGAGAACGTTGCGCTCACCGCGGATGAACCTCCGCCCGCTCCGTTGACCTATTCCTATCCGTTGTACTTTAATTTCTGGACATCCGCTAACCAAACTATAAAGTTTTTTTCATAGGACTGCCCACTTTTGGGCCTATTTCGGCCCATGAAAGCGTGATTCCTATGAGCTCATATGTGCTGTTGGTCTTGCCCGAGACTCCACCCATCCCAAATTTGACTCAACCTCTCCAGGTGCTCCTTCGGGTAATTCCAAATTCCAGAACAGATAGACGGGCAGACAAAACCGACTCCTTTCTACATTGAGTGATGATGATGGTCTCATACGTAGCAATTAATAATGAGGACCTCATATGACGGACGATTTTGGAACGTCACGAACGTCCTCGGCCAGAGTTGTGAATTTTCGATCTTGGCTCCGCCCACCCATGTGCAAACCCCTTTCAACCAGTGGATTTTGCAGGACTTTTTTTTNTTTTTTTTGCATTCTAGAACGCTTTTAAACAGAGTTATGAATTTTCAACTCTAGCCTCGTCCGAGGATTCGACCACATCCCTCCTTCAGCTATGACTGATTTTTTTTCGCTTTCTAAAACGTTCTTGATCAGAGTTATATATATTCATTTATTTATTTGAAAGTACCTTTTATTTGAGTTCACGCCCCGCCCATCGTGGGTAGGGCTTAGCTAGGTTTACGCATGCCGAGCACGTATAAGCCCTTGCTCACTACCTATATTTTTTCCGGCCCACATGCCTTTAATGGATCGAGTTAGGAATTAATGTAGAAAGTGCCAAGAGGTCAGCGAGTTGTGTAGAAAACTTCGGCCTCGCGCTGGATTCAAACCCATACTTGTGCCATCTGGGCACAGTTAACTTTCTACTTGATGTTTTCTCAACAGCAGCCAAAAAAACGCCAAGCAGAAAGTTCAATTTCTTAGTTTGGTTTATACAGCCCAGACGCCGGGGAAAAAGAGGAGAGGAGAGGGATAGTTCAACAAATAAAATAAGGAGACATGCTCGCAATCGGGGGCGGGACATCCTCGAGGATGTCCCGCCCCCGATTGCGAGCATGTCTCCTTATTACTCCACAAAGTGCATTTCTAATGGCAATATACCATTAGAAATGCACTTTGTGGAGTGCGACACTCGCGTTCAGGGGCGGGTGTCGCACTCCACAAAGTCCCGTCCTGAATTCGGACCCCACCGCTGAAATCGGCAGTTCCACGCCCACAACCTACTGGAACAATTGGTACCACGTTCCACTTCCTCAGTGCGGGGCAAAGTTATGGAAACAAAATTAATGCGGCACAAAAACTTAATTTTAGACGAGACAGAAAAACATTTACTGCTGATTTATTCTCTAGAAAGCTGAACCAGGAAACACTCACTTCTCTCTAAGCAATCTCCATTTTCTTTGGCGCAGGATCGAAGATGCTACGGAAATGTATTGGCTGTTGCGAGGAGGTGTCTCTTCGTCCAACTTATCTCATGCTTTCTGATAGCCTTCAAGTAATTGAGCTCACGATGTAGTTTCGAGTACACTCTAGACTCTAGGATATTCCATGCAGAGAATCAAGCAGATCGAAAACCGGCGAGTTGGAAGGCTATTCATCAATACGATGAACCGAATAACCGAATAATAATAATTTCCGAAAGTGATTTCAACGCTAGACTGGCATCAATCTGACAATTTTCCTTCATACTTATCTCGGGTCACTCTGACCCGTCCTGAACCCACATAAAGGCGAAAATGTGGTGGCAGATTTCTCAACTATGAAAACTCCCTCTCATATAATCAGCTCATCTGGTCTATCGGCTTTGACTGTCGGTTAGCCTTTAGACGAAATCCTCACTTCTGTTGCATCCTCCTACTTCAGTCTTATCAGTGCGATGAAATCCGTTCTAGCAGTACTATATGAATCATCCTTTGGACTCAAAATATTGCACAAAGTACTAGCGCCCCAGTATAATTGCGCTTACGGAGAGCTAGGTTTATCCTTTGTCCTTGCGAGGACACTTGTAAAGATATTGTTAACATGAGCTCATACAAACAAATCATCGGTCTTGGAAACAACTAATTATTTTTACTCTTTTCGGGCCCTAATGAACGGTGGCGAGCAAAGTTTCTTCTAGACTTCCAGTTAGGGCTTTCTTCCGATGTGTTTCAAAATGCGGACTACGCTCTCCAGTACGAACCACATACGCAGCTTCATTAGATCGCGATTGAGTGGATTATATACCATTTGCACTGAGGGATGAAATCAAGAACATTTTCTCGTCATGATATTCTTCCATTTGTAAGCAGGTGTTCCAAATAGTTCTGATTGTACTTTCAAAATATTTTTCGGTCCTCAGGAGCATCTTCTCAATTATATCGTTTATGAAGGTGTTCTGATTGATTTGATATTTTTCTTGTCAAAATAAGCACTGTTGGTCTAACAGCACAGATTTCTGCTGAAACCATAATGGAAAAAGGGAAATGGCCAAGGGAAGGGCCCCTACCCTTTTCAAAGGCTTCGCCACCCTGAGACCTGAACATTAGGGACTGTCCTGACCGAATGCCAGAGCAAACGCACCACGGCGATTAGCTCATATTGAATGATAGGAATCATTCGCGATTCATTTCAGATTATCAATAACGATCGAAGAGCGTTCGAGCAGGAAATGCTTTCTCAAAAGCGAGTGACTGAGGTCATCACGGATAAGCACAATGAAGGAAGGGATCCCCAGAGTGTTCCGATTCCGAAATCAATTCCGAATAATGAGCCTGAAAAGGGTGAGTATTTTGTGCATTTCATTTTAAGTGAATTCAAGTCTCTTCAGATTTCTCGCATGTGTGTGAAGTTTCCTTTTAAACCCTTATCTCTCTCAGAATTTGAGCATTGGTGCTTCCATTGTGTGTCGCCCCTCAAGCATATGTCCAGTGATATGAGGAAAACGATTCGTCAGTTCTTGCGTTTACGGAGAACTTCTTATCCTCAAGGTGGGTAGATCTGAACATAAATTCATTCCTGACTGATGGAACAAGGAAAATCCACTGATGAGTGATGATCAAGGACGAATACACCTGTTGGGCTATTTGGAAAATAGTGGCAAAATTGCATTTCTCGTATTTTACTTTAGGACTTTTTCGTTTTAGAAGTGGCGACCGATGAATGCACCAACGCGAAAAATTTTTCTCGACTACACAAGCAGACGTGTCGGCATCCTTACTGCACTACGATTTCCCTCGTCGACCACAATCAAGGTAATAGTGTTCGACGAGAAAACATGTCGGCACTGTTGTTATTTGACTCATGACTTCGAAGTAGCAACCATCTTACATTCAAAATCGTTCCTCATATGAAGTTATCATCATCAGTCATTACCTATGAAATCATCACTATTTACTATATATGAAGAATTCGTTTCCGATTGTCTATCTCTCCCTAAACTCCCCAATTTGAAAAAGTCGGGTCAACTTTGGGATGACTGGGACTACAGGCAAGATCGGCTTAACATACATATATGAGCTCAGAGGAACTCCGTTTACAAGGAATTGAATGTTGACCGGAATGGACGGCGCAGTGAGCAAAATTTCTTAATTCTGCTAACAAAAGCCCACACACTGAGAAAAGTAGGCAAAGAAACAAGAAGCCCAACTGTTGGGTCCACAAGTACCGATGGGGCCGGCGGTTTACTCACCTGTTCATCGCCTAAAGCCACGCCACATAACCTCGTCACTAATCGGCTAGAGATCTTCATAGAGAAAGAACCGTCAATGAAGAAGACCTGTAATCCTGTCTTCTCCTGTATAGGTCAAGTAATTTGAAATTCTGAATGAGATTCGCATGCTTCAATTCGTTCGCTGCTCATTTTCAAAGTGCGCTGCATCGAGTTTGGTCAAACCTTTATACTGTGGATAAATGTCTTCTTTGGAAGTTAGCATTGCGGCTCGAGATATCATACCCAGTTAGCGCCGTCGTTGCTCCCACACTGGATACAAA
Organism: Haemonchus placei; assembly: GCA_900617895.1. NCBI lineage: Eukaryota > Metazoa > Nematoda > Chromadorea > Rhabditida > Trichostrongylidae > Haemonchus > Haemonchus placei. The sequence goes on along the minus strand of UZAF01017198.1, from coordinate 12,543 downwards.
AACATAGTTATAGAGTTAGTTATAGATGTGCTACTTTATGTTTACAAATCTCGCTTCACATCTTCACAAAAATTACAGAGGCATTGTGAGTAAGATGTACAGGGTGTCCCAAAATTATTGGTGCCGATTCATGGCAATGTATTTGAAAGTTCTCAGTGCGGAAGACGATGGAATTTCTACGCACGATAGCCAATACCATTTGCTACAACATGCTACAATCATATTTCAAAATACCCCGCATTAGCGCCAATAGAGGCCCAAAGTTTGCTCTCGACCTGATCCCATGCGGCATGCGGTATCCTTCTCCATTTCTTCCTAGCCGTTCTTCAGTCTTGCTTTCTGGGACTCCAAAGTGGGACTGCCAACTCGACAGGTCCTCTTCTAGTCAGGGATCATACGGGGGAGTCAAGTGAGTCAAGCTCTGGAAAATAAGAATGCCATTACTTTCTACCGATGAAGTCGGGCAGCTGTCGTCGGCACCACTCGCGGGCAAGCTTGGCTCTGTGGGCCGGAGTACCGTCATGCTGGGAGGATTACGATATGTTTCAGGGAACGTAGTCGGATCAGGGTTTTATTACGTTCATCAGAGCGCTCTTTGAGCACTGGTCTCTGTGAATTTTCACTCCGGCACCGAAGAAGCCACGAGCGTCTCACCCTTGCCAGTGATTTCTTCAAATAACATCATCTTACTGTTCTTGTAGCAACCTTATTGTGAGATATTGCACGCTAGATGTTTTTTTCTGGAATGCGTACGTTTTGGTTGCTGAGGGTGATTTTATTTTGAAAAAAATTCAGTCAGAGAAATGACGAAGGGTTGCGTGCCAGCACTCAGGTGGGTCTGCGATTTTCTGCATTTTTTGGCCCTGCGGTGTCTGTTGAGATTGA
>UZAF01017197.1:28515-52226 GCA_900617895.1 Haemonchus placei | reverse complement strand
ACAGGGAATTGGAATTTAAGGAGGCATTCTCGTTCATTTTAACATTACCCTTTTACGGTTGGGTCTATTCTTAAAAGTACTTTACATACTTCGAAGTCTCTTCGCTGTAGAACTGATTCGCTGTTATGCCTTCAGAATAGATTTTTTCGATTCCATTCGATTTTCTCCTTGATACCAGTAGCCAGCTAAGTAATAGATGTTTGTTTATTGCAGGAATGAGATGAAACGATGATGGCGCTGCGGTAAATCGCGTGTGCATAGAGATGACCTTGCTCGTTAGTTCATATCCCGACACAAACAAAACACTTCATTCAACCTTTGAGAATCGGTTAATTAACGGGTCTTCTCACCTGAGATCACCCAGAACTCACTGTGTAGATAAAATGTCCACCTGATTCCTTTGCCTAAGGAGCGCCTCAATTACACGGCGGTTCATCCCCAATCCCGGCTGTTACCCTTGAAATTTCAATCATGTTTACTTCGCATTCTAATCGTTTTACTACATGGCAACTGAATGGACACTTTAGCGTTCAAGGTTACCACACGAAAATCAAGGATATGCCGTTGATATGACGCGAATGATTTACTTGGACGATAGCTCTCAATCGATAAAAATACGTTAAATTATCTCCAACCAAGAAGTGAGCTGTTTATATTGAAAGAGACTGTAAGGGGTCTTCCCTGGAAGGATAGCCGAGTATGGGAGGAAGCTACCTGCAAAACGTTGTCCACTCAAAACCGCTACTCTGAAAGCCCTAGAAAGCGGGGCAGAGAAGAACCCGTGTCGGAGAGATTCTCTGAGAAGTAAGCGAACGCTGAAATTCTAGAAGGGCCACAACCAATCGGCCTCGACGCACTTCGGAGATGTTTTCCGTTGGCCGAAGTGATGGCCCAAGGATCCGTGCCCATCTGAGACTTCAGTTCAAGATCCACCACCGATCCAGCCGACCACCTCCCTTGCATCATGCCTCCGCCTTCAACACCTCTTTCTCCTCCCCTGATGTTGCGCGCCGCTCAGGGTCGATGGCCTTGGTGCGCTACCGCCCGGCCGCCGGTGGTCGACCGTCGTCCGCCTTGCCAAACCCCTAGCCGCTCGCCCCGCGACCCGCCGCTATGCGAGGTGAGTCTATCCCGAACCAGGTTACCGGGTCCCAACCGCCCGCCCCTTGTTCCGACCCCAATCGCCCCTATTTTGACCTCGTTTGGGCCTCATTTTATGCGGACTTCATTATGCTGAACCCCCGAAGGCGATCATAGCTCATCGGGTCACAGCTCGTCTGATATTCGATTGTATGCGTGTTTGTGTATGTGATGCTTTAGTTCGTTTGTGTTTCATGTGCTCCTTGATTCAGATCGCTAAATAGCTTTATGTTGCATGTAAGAGGATAGGTTGAAGCCGCTCATGGTGTAGAGGCACGAGGCGCCTTCCATCTGCCGTACCCGGGTGGCACCAGCTTCCTGTCACCTGGCTCTGTCAGATCGTTAGATCGCCAAGCTAAGAGCATGTCTCCGTGAAGAACAGTTAAACCTTGCTTTATGGTTTTTCAAATTTCTTCCTTTTTTTTGAATTTAATGATCTCCTAAATGTCTTACTCTAAATGTCTTACTATATGTTACTCCTTCATAAGTACCGGTCAGACGGCATTGGTCAGCAAATCTGTTCTATGCGGTAAACTTTTCCTACCCAAGCTTTCATTGCTGTTAATTCTGAGTATTTTATGTTAACTCCACATACCGTATGATCTAACGCGGTTTTTGCGCCTTCTATCGCCGTGCCTTTCTTTCTGTACGTTTCTTTGGAGCTCTTCAATCTATCTTATGGAATTCTTTACTGCTATCGATCCCCAACTACGGGGCTACCAGCCTACACACCCAGAGTTATTGTAATCTTCTTGACGTGGCTCGGGTGCATGACCTCTAGATAGCGCGTGGTTGGATATAAAATCGACGACAGCCACGATGGCGACGACGACGACGACGACGGCAACGGCAACGGCACAGCGGGGGAATTGATACAGTACCATCCGTAAGGTGATGACGGGGGGTAGGTTAGCCGACTGTTGACGGCCTTATAGCCGTCGATCTCCTCACCCATTCGTGCTGATAATTCTCTGTGGGTGATGCAGATTCGAAGTGTTTTTGTCGGACTGAAAACTAGTTTGGAAGCCCGTGGCGATTTCCAGGGTGGTACCGAGCGATTCGTCCCAAAGTACAGCACGAGCCGACTCCAACCGTCCGGCGCGGCGCCTCATGCGAAATTCGCCGATCATTTCGGTGTTACTCCGTGCAATTCACCGGCTGGAGGTCAACCACGACCACGATCACGCCGGTGCGCTGTCTCTCTGCAAAACATCAGCGCGCATCCACTTCTGCTGTCCAACCGACCGCTCCCCCCTGCCGCCAGCCCCGTCCCATGCCGTCGCCGCCGTCGTCGTCGCCACGGCCATCACGACCTGGTCGGCTGGACGGTAACGGATTAGCCGGCTGAATGGCTCGAAGGTTCAAGTCGTGGAGCTGAATGAATGAATACATCCGCCGTGACGACGACCTCGACCACCAATTCAAACGTGTAGTCTTGGCTTTACGGATCCGCCAATGTATTCGCGATAAGTCATTTCAAGGGCCATTCACAGTCTTACGGCCAACAGACATACGTAGTCTTACCACTCAATTCAAATCATACTCTTAGTACAGAAAATTTACACATTTATTAAACTGCTCCCAGGTTTCCTGCCAACGTCGTGAAATTATTTGCGTAAACCGGTGTTACGGACTTCATAGCCCAAACGACGCGATAATCACCGATTCGTACAATTTGATCGGGTAACATTTGTTCCATGGTACGAACCAGTACAAAGATTTCTCCGTTCAGTAGATACGGTAGAAAGGGGCTAGACTTTAGCATTCACTGGAAAGCTGCTAACTTCCTAATCCTCGATTAGGAATAGCAACAGTGATAAAACCTCATTCCAGATATTGTTTCAGTAACCTGAGGACAAATGTGCCATTAGGTCCAATTTGTCTTACAGTACTCGAATAGTTGCTTGCGTGGTCTGCATAGTGAAGACCATACAATAGGAACGACGGTAAAGGCGTCGATTTCACATGCTTTGCAAGAGACCAAGTTGAGACGTGGTAAATGGTCCAGGTTCCCATTCGGGGAGCTTCCTTGAACAAAAATATGACCCAATTCAAAGCCAATCCTAGACAATCTTTCATAAGGGTCTTACAGCCAAACGCGTGGTACAGTTCCAGAAGGGCTACTGAACAAAAGAATCTCTCTTACGATTAGGACGAGTTGTCCTCTTGAAACCATGTTGTTCAGGAATCGAAAAAACGCCGTTGAAAATGTTTCAGGGTGTGTCCACTGAGCGTTTTTTCTCCGCTTGGAATTGACGCTTCCTCGTTTTTTCTACCTGACCGCATTACGGCGTCACATGGAGGCGTGGTTTGACGAAATCGCAGTCCCCGTCAGAGGTGACCGACCAGAGGTTAATTGAAAAAAAAANAAAAAAAAACTTCGGATTTGAAATTGCGTCAAAAGGAATCTTTCCACGACGCGAAACACCACTGATTGATTGGGTCCTATAATCGCTTGCAATTTCTTCATTTAAATTATTCTCAAAAAAATATGACCGCGTTCTAGCATATTTCTACTTTTGAAGCCCCTAGGTTATACTTCCAATGCTGTCCAGGGCGTTCCTGTGCTGCGGCCGCGTTGCGGTTTCCCCTCTAACTATGGAAGGCTTGGCGGGTCTCATGGAATTTTTGCTTTGCGAACCCATCCAGTAAACAAAAGGCGTAGACGCCTCGCTCTTACTGGCACAAAGTAAATAGAAGGCTGATGGACAGCTAGACAGGGCTTCCTGTCAGCTCAACTCACAATCAGTCTTTTCAACTGATAATAATGTTCGACTAATTTTGTCTCTAAACTTACTCCTTGACAATTCTTTATATTATCATCTTACTAAGGACCGACTTTTGCCCAAAATGCCATAGGCCATCGACTAATTTCAATTCCATCCCACTCAAAATCCTCCGTTTATGGACGGTTGTAAATCCTTATCCCACTCGTCGTGGTATTGTCCTCAACGCGGTTAGATGACCGATAAATAGTGTGTTATTAGAGGAGACCCTAGGACGATTACGATAATCAACAAGTTATACGGTACCAAGTGGTACCGGCAAGTTACGGTTGTGGTCATTGATGTGGAAGTATCATTACCAGCATGACTACTCTTCATTTGGAAGGCTTCGGGAATCATCCATCATCCCAACTGCCCTTATAGTGCAAACGGTAATTTTCGGAAATATGGCTTGGGGAACCCTAAAACCGTCCGTATTTTAGGGTTCCCTAGAGCTACATTTCTCCAATTGTAAGCTTTACATTTTGGAGCAAAATTATTGTTATGAGTATATGGGGCCTTGTTGAGGTAGGGGTGGTTTAGCGTCAGGCTGAGCCCATCATCTACGCATGATCCGTGGAACGAATCCCGGTTCGAAGCTCAGGTCTGCCGGTCTTCTACCAGTCCTTCCATCCCTCCAGGGTCGGTTAACTGGTACCAGACTAGCCTGGGAGGACAGAAGCACTGGTTTGTACATCGAATGGCCCACATGGTTTTCGAACGCCTCCAGAATTCCAAGTGGAGCCGAATGCGTGGGTGAATCCCAAAAACGGATTGATCGATGCCAAATACTTCATCATACATCCTACCATCCTTTCATTGTGACAAAACAATCGATCTCTGGTCTGGACAGCAGGTGCCGTGCCGCCACATCTTGCGGCCCTCTCCAGGCGGGAAACCTTGCCGCTAATTCCTTTTAAACGGTACGTGAAATGATAAACAAGGTAAACAAGAGACAGAGAACAATAATCACTACTTCTCTATGTTTATGCTTGTCCGAATTCTATAAACTCGGCTAAATACCAGCAAGTCCCGTTTTCCCTTTATCATTCGGACCTTTTCGGGATTTCGAATTTCTCACTGAAAAAGCCTGTATGATAGTCCTAGCTCTACCAGACATCCCTCTGTAACTCGCCTAAGTCTCGATCAATTGGTTTGTTGTGTATTGCAGCTGTTAGGGTGGTGGCACCTCTAGATGTGACGCTATCCCGTTCGATTGCTCTCCTGACGCGTTCCGATTACTTTTGGGATATCGATCGGATTAGGCTGTTGGGCAGAGTTGGGTGGTCTCCATTAGCACAGGAGTATTCCCATATGAAGGAGTATCTCCCAGGATTACTGAAAATTAAATTTTGAATCATCCGCAATGCTCCTTAGCCAAACGAAATCGTGAATTTATGCTTCGAAAACTGGCGCGCAGCTGCCTTGGCCTGAGGTGACGCCGCTTGAATGATCAAATTTATCGATTAGTTATCCGTGGGTCAAAGATTTGCCGTGGTTCTTTGCTTGTAGCTTCTTGTTTTGATAAAAGTTGGAGTTAGACTATAGCTGCCTGTGTACGGACCAATTTTTTTTTAATTCAGTTAATTTTCTACAGAAAAGGACTGCTGTAGAGAGAGTTAGACAGAGCAAAATAGGGAACCTCTTCTTTCATGTGAAATTACATTTTTTCGGAAAAATTAAATTTGTCGTCGACACGGCGTAATTACCTAGTTCTGGAAGCTTTACAGTCGACCCACACGTGTTTCTACCCGGTATTGATTAGTTGGGTAATAGGAAAAGCAGTAAGCTTTTGGGGGCAGGCTGGTGCAGAGACGTTGTCTACGCTGACCTAGCGGTTCTAACTAGCCACTCTTACATAATGGCTGAATGAGAACCTCGATACATGTGTGCAGTAGCTCCGTCACTTCCTTCCANTCCACCTGCGCGCCCAAAACTCAGTAACCTACCGGGCTTGGCCCAGGTAAAACGCAATCTCTAGCGAATCCACGAAACATTTCTCTCTCTCTCTTTGTTCGTAAACGAGTAACTCTAACCAGTTTTTCTTCTCCTTAAAAGGTCAACCATCGGGCATTGATAGTACTGGTAGGACCGACGGACGATTCGTCTGATTCCACGACTGACCTTTTGACGTGCGAATGTGTTACGTAACCCGATGACCGCGCACTCAGCAGCGTCGAATTGTCGTCAGGGTTTTTTTCTGTTTCGGTCAAAGTTGACCTCGAATCGCTGACGATGACGATCGGTAGTGGTTGCCTGAATGATTCCCGAATGCCATGCTGATTTCCTCGTTTCAAGGCCATCAAATGGCAACATGGCAGTAATTTGCGCAAAATTACAGACGCCTCTCACAACTGGATATCGCATTCGATGAGCAATGAATTTACTACGGTAAATCGACTGTATACTGTATATGGGTCTCAACTAGAAATTTGCGCCGCGTTGTTGTGACGTCATACTACGGTATGTGTTCGTGAATTCAAGCAGCTCTTCAATGCTCTTTATCCTACGACTGCATTCAATGCTGACGACTAGTTGTTCTATTGTTCTCGTAGATGGGAAAAAACCACGAAGAAAGGAACAACAATAAGAAGAAAGGAGGAATGTGGATAGATCAGTGAAGATCACTGTCTACTACCTTCTATTGTGCTGGAAATCGATAAAAAAGGACAACTATTGACGTGATTTGCCCATGGACGACGTTCAATGCCTTTCTCCCTGATTACTCTCTCCCACTTACTTCTCTACAACTAGATAACATAGGGTGACTAACTGGTCATAGTGTGTACTTGCAATGCCATTCTATTGTTTGACGAACAGTGAGAATTGCACTCGACGACTGAATAATTTGCCTTGGGGACCCTCCATGGTCGTCGTTCATTTGAGATTTGTCTAGAACGTTTATTCTACGTGTGGGGCTTAAGACCAACCCACACACATTGTCATCAACATTGTGGGCGGAGTCGTGTCGAGTTTTTGCTGTTTCGAGCGTGCGGTCATTAGTGCTACTGACCCACTGGCCTACTAACCTAGGCGGCAAGCATGAGCTCTGCTCGGGTCGAACTCTCGTCTACAAGTGTTGCAGTTGGAGCGATCATCATCAAGAAGGAAGAATGTCCATCTCCAACGACAATTCGAACTGCAGATGGCGAAGAAAATCAGCGTATGTCAAGCTTCTTCTATTTAGAAACTAAAACTCGTAACTTTGCGAGAAGATTCCGCTCTGAAACATTTTGCTTTTGACATGGGGTTACTTTTCCACGTACGAGTACATTTACCAAATTATAATTCGTGATTATATTCACCAAGAAATAATTTATATAAGAAAAACCTTTGATAAAACTTTATTTCGAGTATTTGTGGGCTGGTTGGGCTAGTTATTGTTTTTCAACGTGAATCGTTTAAAAACTGTGATGTTTTTCTTCTATTTCTCTGCAAGACCTCATCTAAACTGCTTTTCAACTTCATACATTTTCAAATATCAAAAAATCATGACATTCTTTTTAGAAAACGGCTTTGAAAGGCCGGTATAGTTACGTGGTTTAATAGAAGGAGCGTAATCTTGTGCATAATAATAATGAAGGATTTTTGGTACATCACGATGCTCGAAATTGGGTGGTTATAAAATTAATTGTAATTTTTTTGCATGGTGGAGCATTGAAATTGAATGTTTTTTGCACTCCCAACTGAACAAATCCCCTAAAGAGTGTCAATTTCTAATAGCCCACTGCTCACCCGGTTTCAGGCACAAAACCTATGATACATATGAAAACGACAAAGAGAAAAAGGAGCAACAGTCAAATTTAAAGAGAGATACTAGATGAACTAGCATGCTTAAGAAGAATTGTAAGAATCGTCCGTTAAAACTTATAATAGCAATTCTTTCACAGTTGAAGTAAAATAAAGCTCAAGGACTTGAAGAGAAATCTTTTAACAGTTTAGTTTGAAGTGGTCTTTCAGAGATACTTTAGAAGCAAAACTTGTCACTGACACTCGTATATAGAACACTACTGTTCGTTAAAACACCTGTCTAATGTCCAATGTCCATTGCTTCGTCCGCGTTATTGTGACGTCGTTTTCGTTCATGTCTCTGTCGCTCGTCCTTCATGTTTGTTCAACAACAAGCGAATATCAGAAAATGGGAATCTGTTGATTTTTGTAATTTACCATTAAGCTTTTATGATTTTCAGTTCCTACGTGGAACTCATAATCGTAGTGTTTTCAGCTCAAATAGAAGTTATACCATGTAAAGTATGCGGCGATAAGTCATCAGGTGTTCATTATGGAGTGATCACATGTGAAGGATGTAAAGTGAGTCTTTTATATTTGTTAAATCTTGATTATATTATTATTATATTTGATTCAATAGCATTTGGACAAACTACTATGGGCACAATCCCCTGAACACCATGATCGGATCGCTCTTTCTGAGGCTCTCCGTCATAGGTTACCCGCTTGAAATAGAACTTATTACTCAGATTTTCATTCAGGAATTAGTAAAGATTGAACAAATTGAACACTTACGGACTTGGGTTTAAAAGTGAAGCGGTCCGAACGTCACTCACCCCCCCCCCCCCTCCCCCGTTCTCGTTTCCCTAAATTTTTTTTGTGTTNCCCCCCCCCCCCCCCCCCCCCCCCTACCTCGTTCTCGTTTCCCTAAATTTTTTGTGAGTATTTAACGCGATCATATACTGGCTAAGTTAAGGTTATTATTACTCACTATGTAATATACTTAACGCAGAAAACTAGGTATAAGCTAACATGTCGCCCCAAAACTAATGTGGATCCCTCACTCAAGGATGAGCTACGTTTTTCAGGGATTCTTCCGGAGGAGTCAATCATCTGTTACGAATTACCAATGTCCGAGGCAGAAAAACTGTACAGTGGATAGGTGGTTATTACTTAAACTGCTTTTCGCAAGTCTCGTAGCTTGTCTGGAACAAAGACTTTCTTCAAGGGTTAATCGTAATCGCTGTCAATACTGTCGGTTGAAGAAGTGTATGGAACTTGGCATGAGTCGTGACGCTGTGAAATTCGGTCGGATGAGCAAAAAACAGCGAGAGAAGGTGGAGGATGAGGTTTGCATGTTTCCGACCCTTTGTTTGTGTAGCGTCAACGTCCGTATTTTGTGAAAGAATCTACCATGCTCATGACTTCATGTGGTGCATTGCATCTCGAATGACATCAGGTTTTCTCGCATGATGTTCAACTGAGATTTCAGTTGTGTTGCATTGGATAGTCTAGTGATTTCCGTTTCCCGTAGAATCCTCCCTGTTGTTTGTCTGATAAAAGAAGCGAACGCTACGAGAAACACGTACTCGTGCCTTGGCGTGGTTATTGGCGTGTTGTATTGATTCAAGACATTGTGTCACAACGCAGCCGCACGCGTCCTGCAGAGACTTTGGAACTGTTTTGAAACTATTCCCCCTTGTTCGACTGTTACCCGTATTCTGTCAATCTGTATCTGAAAATGGGTTTCAGTATTCCGACCGTGCTTATTTAAGTTTTATAGGTCCGATTACATAAACAAATGCAAGAAGCTACAGGTGTACCGTATATGTATAGCGAATATTCACCACCATCACAGCAGTCCAGCTATGTGGCTCCCGGGTAAGTACCTAATTCAACGGTTTTGTAGTTCAGAAATGTTCGATTTTGATGCAGTCAGCAGTCAGTAGTAAGCACTTATGAATGGATGACAAGGCCACGTCTTCGATGGTCTCATTCGTAAGAAGTACCAAAGGGTTCATTCAGGAGTAAGACCTGAATTTAGGTTTTTCCAAATTCGTATAGTGAACGTTTTACTAATTCCTGAATTCAAACAAATCAAAGTTACGATTTTTAAAGTTAGGGACCTTCTAGTTAGGGCTCCGCATTAGCTGATGCTCCGTCCTCCTGCAAAACCTGTTAGACTATAGTGACCAGTTCATAGGAGTTTTTTGCCTGTAATCGGCTCCCTTTTGATTGCGATCGTGTCATTTGTCCAGTAACAATTGCCAGGCCAAAATTGGATTGTGTTGGCTCGCATGCTGGACATAAGCGTCAGAACAATTATACCTGTCATTCTGAATGAATCCATAGCGGTCGTCGAAGTTGACAGCCTCGATAATTTTAGTATTTCAGTTACGAAACTGGCCTCTACCCTCATTACGCTCAAGGTGCGTATGCTCATGCTGTGGCCGCCGCTCCCATCAGTTATCCGTCGCATTCCTATGGCGTCGCACAACAAGGTAATTGTTATCTAAAGCCTTTGAACATGCCGTCAGTAGACATCGCACCTCACTTTCTCTATTAAGGAACGGTTCCCGCTAGCAATGGCGGCTTTCCATCACCGCAACTCTCATCTGCAGCAGAAGAGGATACAGCGGCGAAAATTGTGGCAGCATTTGAGACCACTCATACTCAAATGCGAAACATGAATCCAAATCCGACGATTGTTGACGTGAACAGATTCGCTTCATTAGTCAGTCTTGTTCTTCACTGAAACTAGACTCAGAAAAAAAGCCAAAAACTTTCATTGCTCTTTCAGGATTTCCCGAATCGGATCGGAATTTGGCGGCAGTTTGCCGCTGACCTGACTACCGTTATACAAGCCATCATAGAGTTTGCAAAAATGATCGATGGCTTCATGCGACTCGGACAGGAAGAACAGATCCACCTTTTGAAAGGTAGGCTAGCAGTATTCTTACGTTTTACGCGCTATTCAGTCACCTGTTGCAAACTGAACAGAGTGAACAAGCAGCTTTATAACAGCATCATCTGATTCGCAACTACTGCATGTAAAATGTTCTGAAGAATTCAAATACCTTTACTCAGGAGGTGTCTTTGAACTGGCAATTGTCGAATTGTCCTCTCGCTACTCACCTGAAACTCAGACGCTGTCTATGGACAACATAGTTCTTCCGCTACATAATCTCAATATCACAGATCAAATAGAGGTTGGTAGTGTTCATCGGTATTATCGATAGTAATGGGTAAGCCTTTCATTCGTGAAAGAACTTTGAACAAGCGCATTTGCAACTGGGAGGGTTGGCTTTCCGACCGCATTGAGACCGATGTGCCATTCATTTCTCATGGTAACCAGAAAAAAAGTTTGCACAGGAAAAAAATTTGCTCAATTTTTAAGCTCCATTTCTCCTAAACGCCAGTTCCTCAATTCCAGGTTCGTTTCGTGCAAGAATTCCATCAATGCTTGCATGATCTGGCTGTCTGCCAAATGACATCCTCGGAAGTGGCTCTACTTTGTGCAGTGCTATTGCTTGAACCAGCGTCTACAGAACAGGCTACATGTGAACGTCTCCGAAGCGTTCTCGCTCAGTCATTAGCCGCTCGTGTCGGTAGTGACGCCCAAAGAGTTTGGGATACTCTGCCAAGGCTGAAGCAGACCGCTCATCTTCACTTGATTCTGCTTGGACAGTTACGAGCACAATTCCCGGCGGAAACCGAAGCCGGTTTGCCAGCACTATACAAAGAGTTATTCTCAATTGATCCTTAAGTAAGACTGTCTTCATACTATATAATTGAATACCAGTGAATTAAGCTTTTTATCCTCTAACGGTCTTATTCTCATTGTTGCATTTTAACACACACGGTGTGGAGGGCAAGAATTGGAGAAGCTGAGGTGATCACGTTGCTCTCCACGCCGACTTATATGCGTTTATAGTTATCATGATCATTCAAACGTGTCTTCTAACATTCCAGTATTCGACCCACATCTTCCTGTAAGTTGTGTGTGGCGGATGATGTACGGTCGCGTTGAGAAATTGTGGGGTTATCCGCTAAGCCGCACATGTAATGGGGCTGCAGGGCGATGTGGACTATACGTGCGCTGCTAACCATAACACTGCCCGTACGTCTTCATTAAGAGCGTGAACACGCTGTCGTCCCTTGTTTTCATGATTGTTTTAATTATGGATCGATGATCATAGGTAAAGCATATTCATCCGTTCGTTCGCGTTCTTTTTCTGATATCGATATGTGTTGGCGATTTAAGCCATCCATACGGGTTATATATGCTATGCTAAGTGTGTGTTGTTATAAGTGTTCTCCGTTAGCCGCATGCCTTATTCTACTATTTATAAATCGGGAATTTCAATATGAACATTCTCGCGATACAGTCTCAATCAAGTGCTTTATTGTCGTGCTGCAAATGTCTGCTTGTATCCTCCTCTCTCTCACAATCGCCTTGACCAAATCAACTCACATTCCTCGAATTTTAGGCATTTATCGATATTTATATCCATATCGCGTTTTTTACCATTGTATATTGTATACCATATTATATTTCTAATAAGTTTCTAATCGTTTATGTATGTACAAATTGATTTGCATTCGAGCGCACGGTTCCCTCTCTATGTTCGATATCCATTCTTTCTGCTGAAGTGTTTGAATTATACGTAAAGTGTCTATGTGGTTCATCTTCCTGTCATCCAATCATTATTTACTCCGTTCGTTCTAGGAAGGATAATGTGAATAATAATGGGGCTCAAGAGGTGATCGTTAATGCGATGCGCAGCAGTCCCGTGCGGATCATGTTGACTATCTACAGTATCCCATTAGTCACTTTATGTATGTTTCTAACATACTGCCGTATTCTGCCTTTGTGCCGAGGTAACACTGACACTGCAATATTTGACTGTGACTTTGTGTGTATGTTTTTCAGTTTTAAGATGAACTTTTTTCCAATGATATCTATCAATTGTTCAATGATCATCCTCAAGCACGAAGCGNGCGAGAAAATGCGTGCTACTCATTTTTAAGTTGGGGCGGCCAAAGATCGTATCAAACCTCTTGAACGTGGAAATGCGCTTTGTGATTAATAGCATCTGGTGTAACCCAGTAAGGGGTCCAGAAGGGCCGCTGCCACTTACCATACGCATCCTTCCAAGAAACACTTTATAAAGGATGTGCGCCACTCTCACGCAACAGGGATGGTCCTCAATACCCACAAAGTGTTGTGTTGGAGCGCACTGATGGGTGGGTGTGTGTGTGGATTTACGGGTGCGGTAAGGTACGATGCTATTGAATAGTCGCGGCGGTTCGGCGGCCGCTGGAGGTCAGCTGGACACCGGCTGGCACCCACACATCGCATGACCTTGTTAGTACGAACACCCTTTCACCTCTCTGTCTCTCATCATCACCGGTTCGAGCGTATTTAGCATATTCGCTCTTCGATTACGGTAGATGAGATTACCGAGAAGTTAAATGGGAAGCTACGCTTGTCAGCTCATCAATCGTCAAGAATCCGATGCCTTAGAGAAGCAGTTCTCATCTTCGCGCGCGCCTACTCGTAGTATGTCGGTCAATAGGGACTGAGAACGCATGACAAGGATTACGGTAGATTTGGTACTGTGGTCGAGAAGAAATGAAGGATGGGAGAGGCATGGTGTTCCTTAATGAATGTGGTTCTCTTAAATAGCCGAACATGCTTTAATCTTTCGTTGCTCATCAAGGGGCAGCAGAATATGTTCCTAATCTGGAAGGGCATTATGAAGAGAGGAATCTTACAATGAAAGGAGAGGGAACTGGTTGAATTTGTATCATTTATTGAATGCGGGCCTCAAAACTTACAAAAAACAAAGTGCGTGCCGTGAATCCGATCCGTCGGTGGGGTTTCTAGAACTGTCTGCATGAGATTATTACTGAAAATCCCAGAACCTATCGCAAGAGATTAGTCCTGGAAATATGTGGGGTGTATTGAAAATAAAAAGAAAAGAAAAAACTTTGGAAAAAAGTTCTAAAGTGAATTTAAATGAATTACCGAGAATGGTCTGACTGTTGAGTCCTAGAGAGCCACGCAGATTTCTTGGAAACGAAATAGGGCTTTATGGGTATATATTCGAGCATATGAAATAGCGCATAGGAATATTGATTTTTCGTATAAGGTAATGATGGAAGAATTTATAAAACGTGATAACTGAACATCTGGAGCAATTCACTCACACTCTACAAATGACGACGACCTGGGGCGGTGAATAAAGACCGTATCCTTTTTCCACTGTCTGTTTGTCTCATGGAATCGGAAGAAAGAATAACTTCTACATCGAGTCAATATAATTGCAAGTTGCTCCTAAGTCCAGCTGATAATCGCTTCCAAATTATATATCAAGTTTACTAGGAAAAACCTTCTTTGAAAAGTAATTACTATTGAAATGTCTCATTTCTTTTGATTCTCGTAGTTTTTCTTGCGACATCGCATATTTATATCGATCTATCAGTAGAAAAAGATTACGATATTCTATTAATGAGCATACCCGGTCATCCTGGTTAAAGAAGTACCTAGAGAGGACATACCTATACCACTTGTAGTAATTTACATCTGGCGTTGTCATAAACCATACAGCGTTTATTTATGACAGGCAACGTCAACGTTTGCTTGCTCTTAGATATTATGGGAATTTTATGATGAGCCTGTCGTTTTTATTTCGTTTTTTGCCATTGGAAAGTTGCCAATAGCAGTAATGCCACGAGCATATGCCACCAGCAGAGTATGTAATAGAGTATCAGATCCTCTAATCTCGAGGACGCAGCGGTACAGTCTCTTCGTGAGCGATTAGATAGCCAATACGGGGCTCAACTTATCTGATGTCGATTCCGTTTTCTTAGTCGGGTGAAAGTCCTGAAAAGGGATAGACCTTGAAGTACATTTTTGCGGAGATTTTTCTAATGGACCCTGGCATTCACTGACTGAATTCCTCGGGAGAAAAGAAGATCACATCGGCCACCGAAGCGATGGTCTGCCTGACTTCTTAATGAAGTCTAGGAATGAAAAGAATCCTATGCTGCGTGTCCCCCTAGCGAGGATAATCCATACTTCTCTGGCTCGCAACAGAGAGGAATGGAGATGTAATCGACACCCAGTCGAGGAAACCGATGAACAACTGGACGACAGGTGATATAGGTGATTTTTCGAATAAAGAATAACAAAACAAGTTTTATGGAACACTAACGGGTTGGGTATGCGGTAACGCACTCGACATTCAATCAGATTGCAGTGCGTACATGGCTTATCCTTGTGAGGGACAGCGGATATCAGTAAGTGCTTTGGTGTTCTCTTACGGATACTTTACGAGTTGGTACCAGTTTGAAAGACTTCGGAGGTACCGAAGGGTTGGCTGGATTCGGGGTCATGTAGTTGGTTATGTGTGATATATTCTACCTGGTAATATCATCTTTCCTCCTTAACCGTACGCACTTGGTGGAGTTTAGGTAGTGTTAAGTGGCGTTGCCTTCACAGTTAGATTTCAGAGTTAAATCCCAGCTTGACACCCGCTTGGGCCAACATATCCTTTCGGAGCCAGTCAAATGGTGTAGCCACTTTGCTAGGATAAAACCACTGAGTTGGAAGTCGGCTAGCGAACCCTTTGCGGGTTCATCGTAATGAGCAAATACGGAGTTTTTGAGTAGAAGTCGAGTACGTGGTCACATCACACAACAGAATTGGTCACTTTAGAAAATTTCAGTCGAAAGAATTATTTTCCGACATTAGCTATGCGTTCAGAATCTGGACAACGTCGCGTTTCTACAAAAAAAGTGGACTTCACCGGGATTCCCCTTAGTAAACACAAAATATCGGTACAACCCCAAAACACTTCCGACAATCGGCATCACGCTAGGCTTTGTGTTTCACCTCTACCACTGTCTCAGTGGTAGTGGTGAAAAGTTTAGCAGCTTGTGATACCAGCACAGTTCAGTAGTGGCCCGCCCGGAAGTAGGAAAAGTGGTTTCTACCAGAACCCGGCATGACCAGACACAGCAGGATGCGATCGTGTTTCAAGTGGAAAATGCAAACAGTGGCGTACTTCTTGAACGGGTCATGGGAAGGATGAGCTGGCCTTTATAGCAAAAGAATAAACATCGTAAAAGGAACGATACACGCGACGGTTGTCCTTTCCTCTATGAACAAGTTGTGAAAACGACTTGCTCCGACATTTATTTTGAAATAACAATTGTCGCACGACATTAAAGGGCAAATTCCTATAGCAAAAAAGATGAGAACACGAGTCTTCCCGTTTTATAAAACTTCAGGTCACAATATCACAGACAACAAAAACAAATTACCTCATAAGAGACATATTATTATTAGAATGACTATTCGAAGGCAAGATTGAAGTAGAAAACAGAAATAGTAATGCAGACTCTAAGAGATGAAAGAACCATTAATCGCGCTAATTTAAAAATGAAATCTAGTCTTTGTTCTTCTTCATGTACACTCCTTCAGCGGCTTTCCACTTTCCACCGCTTGTAATACCATCAGTTCCGACGACCTGAATCGTATTAAGAATTCTACGTAGGAAGAAGGCATAATCCTCGAATATGTGTGAAAATGAAAAGTTTACCTCTCTCTGGCCATGAATCGGCCTACCAAATTGTTGTCCAGATAATGCTAGGTACACACTAGTATCAACATGCTTAATCTTCACAGCCTAAAGGCGCACAATGAAGGCGATATTGATTCAAAAACCAAGTCAGATCTATCAGAATCAAGATGGAACAGAGACTTTTGCAAGAGTAAACTACTCAGTCAAAATGGTGGATTTCCCCAACTACTGCAACCTCATGCTGGCCGTTGTAAACAAGTCTACAAGCACAAATCTCAAGAATAAACAAAGCGAACAAAGCACTAACGTCACTCTCCAGCCACTCATCCGAATTACAAAGAATTTGCCAATTATCTCCAGTATCACTTTGGGTGTCACCACCAAAGCACGATATTTCCTGAAAAAATACTAAAAATTCAATGAATTGAATGAATTTGCCACTGTCCCAAATCCATGAAAGAGAAGTAATAAAGGATCTGCAGCCTAGGTAGAAAGTCGTTTCTAGTTAACAGAGTAACTTTGCCACGACAAATTTTTTATTGGACGAACGTCCGAGATACAGAGGTGGTGCAGCATTGATTGACTAATGTACTACCTGGTAATGGCTGGAGAGAGGTGCTTGGAAGTGATGAGTATGCAGGAAGCAGCCGGTAGTGAGATGTTTTAGTCGAATTTTGTCACCACACTTGATCGGATCACCGCGATGGCACTTCTCGTTTAGGGCTGAAAGAAGTAGTTTAAGTTTGAGTAGCGGATATAGCTGATGCAGTTGAGGGAGCCCGTCGAAGTAAGAACGTTCGAAATCTCGAATCACGATAAGCTGGTGATGGATAGATTGTGATTCAATTTGGAGTATTTCATGAATACGAGCAGTTCACTGTGTGATTGCCACAACAACTACAAAGCTTCAAACTCGAACCGTTCTCGACTTCTCTGTGGAAAAGCTTTTTGGCTTGAATAGATTAACAACAGCAATAAGAAACTTCAGTCTGTCTTCCTTTCAACCATAAAAAATTTTGATCGTCAACCTAAATAAACAGAATCTTACCTGGATAAATTTGCCAGTGTGAATTCACGTCGTCAGAAGCCGTAACAGCAGTGACTGATTGTTGACCGCTGCCACTACCATATTTGACATCATGAGAATGCAATCGGGAACCTTCGTTTGCATTGGAAAGTTTCAATACTGATCCGCAAGTAATGGATTCGTCATCGTAGGCAAAACTGAGTGTGACATGAGCTACTATCACAAATGTGGTTAACCACCTCATTTGAATCTGGAATGTTGCAAGGAGATTGGTAATAGCACTTGAATGTATTAGACATCAGCAGAATCGAGATTTCAGACTTTTCGGCTGATATTCATGAAGGGAAGCATGGCTTCTGAGGTGGCATTAACAAAAAGGATTTCATAATTGATAGTGTAACATAATCCTGAGCTAGCATCCAATTCAAAAAACTAAACATTGGCATCATAACCATTCTCAGAGTACGAGGCAGGACTGATTATACAGCTGATTAATAAAATATTGATGGAGATGGAAGAGGACCAGTCTCAACAAACAGTCTACAAACGCCTACTAGTGAAATCAGCCAGTTAAAGCACCGACAAGCACCGCTGAAGAGATATCGGCTCCAGAGCAAACAAAACTACGATAGTAAAGAGACCGGAGGCCTGGGATTTAACGATTAGCAGCATCTCCTTCAAGTACACGTCAAGATTGGCAATGTTCCAACGAAATCTGCGCCAGTTCACCCTTGATGACACGGATATTTACTTAATACGGTACCACCTCCTTTCTGTAATTCAACTTTAACAACTCAAATTTCGTCATTCACTTTTCACAGCTTTGTATTTATCAGCTTCATCTCCTCATCGAAAATTGATGTTATATTGGGTTAATCATGTTCGTATGTGGTTGACTAAATTCACTTTAGTCGGATTCTTCATAAATCTTTTATCGACTTACTTCCTTAGTTTGTGCATTATTATTAAGTGCCAGATTAGTAGTGAATAGAATTAGGGTAATTATTCGGTTTCATTCTATATTAACGTTTTTCTGGAAGTAGTCTTCGAGAAAGGAGTTGTATCTGACTAGGAGATGTGTTTCTATCATTCACAGCGATCTCTTAATTTTAGACGCTATTGCGTTGTGGAACATTCCTTGTATTCGGCCTGTGGATTGAAAAGTTAGTTTTAGATTCACAATGGCGACAACCATAATGACGATAACGCCTCCGAATGTGTCCTATATTCAGATGGATTCACTTGTTATTATGAAAATCGTCAAGCATGTCGACAGCGAGCTTTACGCTGGAATGAGCGAGGTTCATCTCATTCCTCTTTCGGCTTTAGCCTTTGTTTGATTAGCCTTGACAGATAATGCCGTCGATTTAGGTAGCTGGTGAAGCTTGTCAGGGCCTCTTGACAGGGCTTGTGTCCGTAGAAAAAGATGATAGCCGTTTGGAAATCACTAACTGCTTTCCGACTGCTCGTGCTGAGCCTGTTCTGGAAAGCGATGAAAATGCCGCTCAGGTTCATTCTATTTTAATTCCTTTCATCTTTAATTGGAGTCGTTTTGATGAAAATGTTATTGGGTGAATCACCCTTGGTCTTCATCACTGAACCCTAGGGCGCAGGGAAGGTGTGGTAGCGATTTTGCGAGACTATAATGGGACTCAGAAACTTTTCTTATTGTTAGCGAGGAAAAAATTTTTTACCTAGGCTTCAAAAGGGAAGGAACATCGGGGTGAGTGAGTCAATTGATGTTCATTTCATACCCATCCCAACTTTTGCACAAGGTATTCATGTTACCCACCCCAATGCTTCCCTCCTCCTAAGGCTTAGGTAAAAGCTATTTCTTTGGTTAGAAACCGTCTCTAAGCGTGAGTAAAGTTGGCTTCATCTCCTTCTCCGCGATCTATAACTCAACGTCAGAGACGAGGGGTAGCCTTTCCGTCAACTGCATTTGTACCTCCGTTTTAAATGCTCCATAGACGGTCTTATTCAGGCTAATCAGTTGTACGAGGAACTCAAACAGCAGGAAATGCTGGATATGCTAAGGAAATTCAGGTGCATTTTTTTGAATCAACGCTTCTTCTTTGAATTGAAGTAAATGGTCGCTATTCAGAAATATGAATATTGATTATGAGTTGGTAGGATTCTATCAAGCGCATCCATTTGGTGCATGTTTCTCGCAGGACCTTGTAGATTCAATGTTCGATTATCAGAGCAATGGGCCCGATGGCGTTGTTATCATTTACGGTAAAATTTTTGATTTGTAGAAACTGTTTTCTCTCATCACGTATCAGTTTGTGTAGTACCAGAGGCCAGTACCCGATGTTTCTACAATTCCCATATGTCTTGTTCCTAGCTTCTTTCCCAATTAAATCACGAGGCGTTTCTCTTGTATCTGTCGGAGTAATGAAATTGAGATGTCCATATCCGTTATTTCCATAAAACTGTTCAATCACGTTTTTCAGATCCTGTAAAGACGCGACAAGGGCAGCTTTGTCTGCGCGCATACCGTCTATCTGTGCCTGCGCTTGAACTTTGTGCCAAAAACGACTGGTCGCCAGAAGCGTACGTTTTGCATATGTTCACCTAATTTTGTGTTTGGTGATTCTAATCACTTGCCTATCGTGGCGTTATTGCGGGTGGCCCTTGTTTGAATCTCGCTTGAATCTTGCTTTGCTTGTTTCTTGTTCAATGTTGTTTTTATCGCAACCATTGCGCTGACAACTTTTTTTTTTGGCAATTCCGGCATAGTTCGCTTTTTCAGTGTCAAAGCAGCGAACCTCACTTACCAAACAATGTTTGAGGAATTACCCATAGTTATCAAAAGTAGTCATCTCGTCAATGTCATGATGGCTGAGTTGTCATTAGCCCCTACTAAAATTGCTGATAGATTCTCGACGCACCTCGAACTAGGATCTCGAAGGTGAGCAGAAGAGTCATCATTGTATTCTACATAGTACGATTTGTGTTTATATTGCAAAAAGTTCCCTACATTCAATGATAGTGTAAGGAGAGGATACTACGCGGAATATAATTTTTTTCAAATATAAATATTTCTTGCTCAGATCACTAGAGAAGAGCGTTAGAGCGATGATGGCAAATATCGATGAGCTCAACAAGTCTATATCAGCGTATGGAAAGTATGTGAACGATAAACAGAAGCATGATAATATGATCTACAATCTTACGCAAAAGCGGGTATGAAGTTCGCTGTTCTAAGCCAGTTCTAAGTTCGCTAAGTGTTTGGGCAAATGAGAGCATCGCGATTCTACGTTCAACCTGTATGCCTTTCAGCAAGCAGAAAACGAACAACGGCTTGCAAGAGGCGAACCTCCATTGTCAATGGATGACATACGTAAGATGAAGGAGCCACAGTTACAAACAAGAAATGGCATGCTTGATGCGATGCTTAGTAGCTGTGACACACAAGCACTTGCTGATTTCTGCGTTAAAGTTGGTTTTCAAGACATTTGTTTTATTTAGTTCTGAAAGGAGAGCTACCGTAGACACGCCCCTTGAAAACATAGATTTTTCCTCTTTCAGGTGACCGGAGAAAACATAGCCAAATTGTTCCTCGCCGAAGCCCTGGCCGACGATAAAGGAACCGTTAAGGATCGATCACAAAGTCTCCTTAACCGTTAATTTTGTCCTATAGTATATTGTCAAAGCAACCTGAGGCTATGACGAGATATTCGACCATATTCATGGGTACTTCTGGATAGGTGAACTATTTCCTTTGTTTCGCATATGGTTGGATGTTCTATTGGATAAGTTATACTTGTTGGTTCTTCTCTATGGACTTGTTGTTGCCAGTGTTACTGCTGTGGTGCACGTTTTGTTTTGTTGGAGAGACGACATAAATATATGAAAGGAGTGCTTATGTATAGGGCGATAGCGTTAGTGCGCATCTTATTGGAGCTGTTTTAGTTCCGCATAGAAAAGGGATTGAATACATGACTTATGTCCTTAAATCACTTTGTAACACTCATTAATTCTTACCTATCCGTCTTTCAAGTTAAGAGTAGATAAAATTAGCGTTCACCGGCTAGCATTGTGAGTTTGCTTGCTCGAAGTAAAGTTAGATCATTCCAATCATCAAAATGGTCAAACCGCCTAACTTTATCGACTTATCAAATCTAGCAACAATTCGAATGTAATGGAACAACAACATTTTTGTAAGCTCGACAAACACCAAAAGCTTTCACTCATTAGTTTTGATGTGGTGAGATACTGGAGTGCAACAACGCGAAGGCTACCGGGGCAACGATAAGTACTAAACGGTGCTATTATTGCAGCTTACCATGGGCGTAAATTACTTTTGTCAGAAAGATGACTTGCATCGCTACTGAATTCCATCCGGAATTTGCCTTTCTCTGTTTCGACGAATTTCGAGACGGTGGCTTGACCCACGTAAGTGAAGTCCTTGCCCCAAATCTCATGAATTGCCCCAATGGGCGCGCCATGACTGACCAGTAGTAGGTCTCCTGGAATAGTGTTGATTGGGGCTAGGGACTTTAGAATGAACAGTGAACCTACCATCGTACTTCTCCGTCAGGCGGTTAAGTGTGGTACGAACTCGTGGTACGCATGCATCGTCACCGAAACCTTCTTTGGGCAATGTGTGCTGAAAAAATGTTATGATGACGAGTATGGATGGACGAGTGAGCCTTAATTCAGTTCTTTTACGTCTCGGCAATAATAAATATGTAGTCTGGTAATCAAGTTCTTCATATGATGCCATTTCGACGGATGCTATCGTGTGGACAATGGAATCACGCCTCTTCGAGAAGTTTGTCCTCTGAGACGAACGGCTACCAACTATAAGAGGCATCCCCCTCTTACCAAACAATAGCGCTGTGTCTCAGGTGCACAGTCAAGGATCTTTGAATGGCAAAAATTGTGTATCCCTGTCGTGGAGCATTTAATATTGAAATGACATGACGAGAGGTAAACGAGTACCTTAGAATATACTGGAACGTAGTCGGTGTCTACCAGTGGGAATTTCTCCTTCAACTTGTCAGTATCCCAGAAACCGGGTGGATTATGGCAAAGATACAGCGCTTCACACAATCCTGGTTCTGGCTGTAACGGTACAGTACAACAGTTTTATCGGCATCACCTGACCCCAGCGATGTTCACGGACATTATCCATACCTTTACTAGTAAATTCTTGTCTGCAACGATAGTTGAGGCAGTTTCAATTGTTCTATCATAAGGTGAAGCAAATACGTGAGCAATGTCGATTTTACGAAATCTGAATAGAACATATGAAATGCAGGGTAGAAGAAGTTGGAATGATTCTGAATTCACTAAGAAATTTGAAGGAGTTCAAGTGTCATTGTGTCATACCTAACGGCACATTCTTTGGCCTGAGTTCGTCCTCGCTCGCTCAGCATGCTATTATCTGACAATAGATCGCTACCGCCGGGTAATTTCCTCCAACCTCTATTAATGTTATCCTCTCTGCAAAAGAGACTATACATTAGCGTTTCCAATGAAAGGAAAAGAAAAGAAATGGAAAGGGAGGTCGCTCGTTTTAAAGATCTTATTGTGAATCCTTCTTTGTGAGGATAGGCCAATATTTGTTCGCTCACCTTTCAGCATGGCGGACAACCCATATAGTCCGAATCGGTGAAGCCATTCTGTCACAGCCGTCTGCTGGACACGTATCACCAGCCTGAATTGGAAGGGCAGACACTCTAGTTGATGAAGTCACGAATCAAATCCGATTGATTGGTCAATAAAGCGATCAGTTACTATTATAGGAAAGTAATCGGTCAGAAACCGTTACCAAAACACTTCGATAAATCGTTAACTGACAGAGGAACGTGAATCTGAATCGGGATACATAGCCAAGCATCGACTATAAGCAACTCTAAAGATTACAATGAAACACACATTACCTCAATCGACACTGCTTGTCTACACATAATGCAGATAAATGAAACGTAATCAAAATGTCTCTTTATCGTGAACCATACTGTATTACATGAAACTACAAGAAATACCACCGAAAAAACGACGGTTCAGTAGCAACTCCAAAAAATCGTTTCATACCAAACAATTTATTATGCAACAAACAACAACTATTTACAACAAAAAACAGGCTATACAAAAATGAGGTGGACTGAATGAAGATTTTTAGATTTGCATGTCCCACTATTTACTTTCTACATAGATCTGGATTAAACATCGAATTATACTTTTGCTTTGGTGGTGCAGTAGCCTTCTTTGGATCGAGTAACTGTTGAGCACGCTGCCGCTAAAAAGAAAGATACAGACAATAGAAAGATAGTCTTTGAATTAGATACTATGGGAATGATATGATTTGCATTGATGTTATAAGACTTTTTTAAAACCTGCTGCCAAGATGTTAAATAAGTTCTTATCAACTTACGTTTCGGCGTAATCGCCTTCTTCAGAGCCTGGAAACCTGTGTTTTATCATTATCCATCCTTCATTCAACAA